>JASFAX010007014.1:0-28477 GCA_030737875.1 Allium sativum | reverse complement strand
GTCTCAAATATACTAGATAGATATAGATCACACTATAGTCACCTGAGGATGACTCTGATGATGTCCAAACATCATTAGCATCTATGTTCGAGTTTCGAAAGCGGGATATCTATATAATTCCAATTGACCTGTAGGAGAACCAAAAACTTAGTTAGAAAATTTATTGTTTGTGATTTGACATTGAAAATGTGATTTTAAGTATATATAAAAGTTATATATTTGAAAAGATAATTAATAAATTGATTGTTATTTGTGATAATTAGTTTAACTAATAAAAATATTAGAATGATAAAAACAATAAGAGAATGAAAGGTAAATTAAGTCAAATCAAATATAATGTTGAATTAATTTGAAAATTTGTTTGGATTGGATATGTATATTTGTATATATTGGATAGGTTATTGCGTAGACGCTAACAAGAGGAATAAAATTGTATGCCTGACAATTAGGTACATATTTACTGTATTGCTTGGGTTTGATGATTTTATGAGTCGATTAGCTTTTGGTTTTCTTTTGGATCGATGAAGGCCCAGAGATGCATGCTGTAGTTGTACCGTCAAACCGTACAAAGGAGTTTATGGCAAAAAAATTCGCAAAATTTAAGGCGTTAGCCAAATTTCGAGAAATTAGAAAGTTCTTGGAAATGGAAAAGTTGAAGAACTTGAGTCAAGCGAAGGTTGATTTGGGTAAGTAAACGACCTTCGAGTTCCATTCCTTTTCTGGGATGAAAAGTTTTTAAGTGTAGGAGATTGTAACAATCCTGAATTTTGGAACCAATTAAAAAATATTTTTAATTGACTTTAGTGGATTTTAAATATTTGAAATGATTTATTTTGAAAATTAACGACTAAAACTTTATTTAAAACGAACTTAGAACGTGTAAATATAATTTAATTAAAACAATTTCAGAATGCCGCGGTAGTTTAAAATTTTAGTTTTGAACTTCAATTTAATGTATAGAATGCAATATAAATCCGACTTTAGTAAAACAAGAAGCGTTATGATCTATTTAGTAATATCTTTCTAAAATATGTTAAAATTTGAGATTTCATATTATAAATTGTAAGTTATGTCTAGATTAAATTTTAAAATAGTTGTTATGGAATTTATTAATATTTTAACATTATTTAATCCCTTAAAAATAGTCATATTGCAAACAACCTCTATTTTCAACGAATCTAATTTTGTTGGATCCAGAATGTCAAACTATTGTCAGGTTTAAATTTTCAAGTCAATTGGAATTCATATGTAAGCACAATAAATTTAAACGCATGTTCAATTTTAGTTGTAAATTTGATTAGCTAGTAAAAATGCCATTTTTCAAACGGACCCCAAATTCGATGAAATTAGTTTTGTTAGAACCATATTTGTAAAACATGGCTAGATTTCAAATTTCGTAATTTTTGGAGTCAGTATGTGGCTGTGGCAAATTAAAATGTATGTTGAAAATCAATTTTGAATGTTTTTTGACTTATATTTTAATTTTGATCAAAACAGACTGAAACAGTCGAATCATATCCCATTATGTCCGGAATGGGGGTATTTGGTTGGGGATGAAATCGTTGGGTTCATATGGAGTTTGTAGCATTAAAAGAATAACATATGAATTAAATACAATAAAATAATATATATATTAACCCACTTTCAAGTCAAGGCCACAGGTTATAATTCAGTGCGGTCAACCCTTCATCTGTCGCCAAGAACGTTTTAATGGCCATAACTGCTCGAAAATTCAAGCCTCATTATCTTCTAATCCATCTGCTTATTTGAAAAACTTATCAAACGAAGAGCAAAGTGAGCTCTTTCCATCTATACCAGGATGATCATATATCATGGAGATTTGTGTGTGATTTTTGGACTGAAAGTGGTCGACTTTCGAATGGAATTAGGGCGACGAAGGGCATCGAGATGCGTGCAAGTCCAAGAAAAGGTCAAGCAGGTGTAGGTGCGTCGTGTGGGCATTTTAGATAGGTCTCTAGTGGCTTGGAAGGCGAGCTACGGTGTTCCCTAGATGGTCTGATGGGTTACGGGTTTCGTTTGAGACCTAGGAGAATAAGAAACGAGGCGGAAAAGGGATTAACGATGGATTGAAGAAAATTAAGGTTTAATTATTAAATTAATGATTTAATAAATCATTTGATATTTAAATGACCTTATCTCATCCAAACGAAAATAGAATTCAATGAAACTGGAACCGTGTTGACGAACTCTACATTGTAGAACTGACTGGAACAAATTTGGAGCTAGAAGCATATTTTGATTAAATTAAACGTTGTGTTTAATTTAAATAAAGCAATTGTTATTTAAACGATTTCATAACCGATTAATGTGAGAACTTCTCACTCAAATATTTTGTGCAGTTATTCTATTTTATAACTAAATATATATTGATTGCATGTGATTTCACTGTTTGATTAATTTATTACAAATTGTTATACGGTATATGGTAGCTCACATCACACTTGTTTGAAAACCAGATGGATAAATGGATGATTATTTGTGATATGATTTGAATGTGATTTTGAAATAATTAACGTGTTAAAACGAAAATAAATTATTTTTGGTAATTTAGATTGGATTAAACATCAATTTACAAGTTGAACGGCTTGTTTATGTGTACCCTATTGAGTAATATCAATTGGAACGAGTAAATAATTTTTTATTGATTATTTATTGGCTGAAAATCCCACACGGGTCTTGGGATAATAATTAATTGTCGCATCCCCCTTGTGTGTAGTTGTATGCCAATTAATTGATTTATAGACCGTCGTAAGCATTATTAAATGATTTAATGCTTATACAGTTGTTGATGCAATCTAGATGTGAATTGAATGTTTAATAGTTGTTTATCACTATTGTTGAATACATACAATGTATGAAATCCATATAATTAAAATTATATGGTAATTGATTGAGTCACGTTCCAATTTAGAAATAACGAATATTTTAATATAATATTAAGAGAAGAAATAAAATATGATTTGATGTCCGATTTTGGATGGACACAAAAATAATGAAATATGAAGCCGAGTTAAATAAATAAATGCCGTTTTAACTCGAATGGATTTTTTAATATCGAAAAGATTTGATTTCAAAATCTGATATTTTGAAAATTTATTATTTTAAGATTATAATAACAGGGGATTTTCATTTTGATTTAAAATTGAAATGGAAGTTGAAATCGATTTCAAACGAATTTATAAACGTTTTACAAAATACGTTTTGAATGGAAATCGATGAAATGTGTTATATATATATATATATATATATATTTAAAGGGTTTGAATAGAATGTGTCGTGCAACGACCATCCGCGAATTTCAACCATTAACTTCGAATTTACATACTGGGAGATCCGACCGTCGGATTCTCTTGAAACTAGAACTGTTCGGTTCATATAGAAAAGAGCTTTCAAATGATAATAAGTTATTTGATATCTAACAGATTGATTTTGTAACGACCCGGAAAATCTGAACCAGTTTGAAAATTTTAAATTGGCTAAAATGGTGGATTTTAAATATTTAAAATAAATATTTTAAATAATAAAAATGGAAAGAAAGTTTGAATCGAAGTTTGAAAACAAATATAATTAATTCTAATTATAAACAAGGCCTGAAATGGCGCGGTAGTATCAAAATTTGAATTCAAACTTTGACTGACTATACCGGGTGCAAAACAAAACAGATTTTAGTGAAACAAAAAATATTTAAATCTGTTAGTGACTATCTTTCTAACGAAACTGAAAAATCGAAGTTTAATAGCGGGAAGCAAAAGTTATGGCCAAATGAATTTTCTGAAAGGTCCCTAAGGAGTTTAAATAGCCGTGAAAATGACCATTTTGCAAACGACCTCGGAATTCGACGAAACCACTTTTGTTGGATCCGAGATGTTAAACTATTGCTAGGTTTCAAATTTCATAATTTTTGAAGTTAATATGTGAGTGTGGAAAAGGAAAACGTGTTTTGGTCAATTATAGTTAAATTGGATCAACCAGAAATGGGCCATTTTTCAAACGGTCTCAGAATTCGACGAAACTAGTTTTGTTGGGACCGTATCGTCAAAACATGGCTAGAGTTATTTTTCTGGAATTTTTCGAATCAGTTTGTGGCCCTGGCAAATTGAAATGTACGTTCAAATCGAATATTTTAATTTGATGGAAAATTGACTGAAACAGTTGAATGGGCCTACGAAACATATCCCATTGTGTTCGGAATGGGGGTATTTAGCTAAGGACGACAGTCGTTGGGTTTGGATTGGAGTTCTTATGAGATAAGGGGTATTTTCGGATTTTAAAAATTTATAAATATAAAAAATCCTATTGGTCCACCTCAGATTTCTCTCTCCCCGTCTTTTCTCTGAAACCCCCTGATCAACAGCAAAAGTTCTTCAAACCTTCCTCCTCCGATTTCTCCGTCCACACACAAAATCAGACCTTCCTCCAGTTGAGAATTTTGTAGAGGACATCCCCAGCTTCTAATCCATATAAAGGTTGGATTTTTTCATTACGTGTCGAGGCCGGATCAATCTCCGGAAGTCGACGACTTCGAGCCGCCGCCGGAGCCACCCACGACCGTCGAGTTCAACGAAACCCCCACCCCCTTGTGCGCCTCTCCAAGTTCTTCGCCCCTGCGAAGACCGATCGTCGAATCAATGCGAGATTGGATCAAAATTCCTAAACCTAGTTTTGAACATTTCAGAAAGGTAACAGTTTAAATTATTTTAAACTATATTATAGCAGTTTAAAGCGCTACGGTTTTTGATTTCACTGTAAAAATCATATCGTTTTCGTTTCTTGACGAAATTCAGTGAAACAAGAGACATTGGACTCATGTGGACGTCTTCTACATTCTAGAAGAGACCGCATATTTTTCTGAGCCTTCTGCTATTTTTGGTGGAGTGGAACCCAATGTGAGATTTCTAAATTATAAACGATATGGAAAACGACGATGTATAAATTATATAGTCGATGTATGAGTTATGTAAGCGTTGTACACCTCATGTATAAGCGTTGTATAAGTTGTACGTTCGATATATAAGTTATATATGTGTTGTAAAAATTATATATGTGTTGAAATAGAAGTGGAATGCTTATATATATAAATATATAAATATATATATACGCCCCTCGTCCACAAACCATGGACGATATTTATTGGTTGTGATTGGTGTGAAAATTGGTTGATAGCGAATGGTTGATTTGAATTGTTTGTGGTTGGAATTGATTGATTGTGGTTGAAAAATACCCGTTTCTGGTTGAGAATTATTTGGTCGAAACCACATAGGATTAGTTTGTGGAAAGGAAAGAAAAAATATACATGTCGCCTGCGTGCGAACTAGATGCATGAAATCCCCATTGTTAAAAGTTGCGAGGCTTTAAGGTAGAGCGAAGAGCCGTACTAGGGACGACCCCGGTTTTAACTACCCTACCGTTATGCTGCCAAAATTTTGAATAATATTCATGTGTTAGAATTATTTTCATGTGTTGAAACTATATTCGTGTGTTGAATAGAAACCCTTCATGTGTTGAATAGAAATTCATTCGTTGAATAGAAATTCATGTGTTGAATGATATTCGTGTTTTAAATAAATTGTTTTAACAATAAAAATCACATTTTTATTCCATATATACGAACTATAGAAACCATTCATGTGTTAAATAGAAATTCATTCATTGAATAGAAATTCATGTATTGAATGGTATTCGTGTTTTAAATAAATTGTTTTAACAATAAAAATCACATTTTTATTCTATATATACGAACTATAGAAACCATTCATGTGTTGAATAGAAATTCATTCGTTGAATAGAAATTCATGTGTTGAATGGTATTCATGTTTTAAATAAATTGTTTTAACAATAAAAATCACATTTTTATTTTATATATACGAACTATAGAAAACCCTTCATGTGTTGAATAAAAATTCATTCGTTGAATAGAAATTCATGTGTTGAATGGTATTCATGTTCGAAATAAATTGTTCTATAATAAAAATCATATTTTTATCATCAATATGAACTATATAAAATAGTCGTGTTTTGAAAGAAATTGTTTTATAATAAAAATCATATTTTTATCATCTATATGAACTATATAAAATAGTCGTGTTTTGAAAGAAATTGTTTTATAATAAAAATCATATATTTTCATCTATATGAACTAAATAAAATAGTCTTGTTTTGAAATAAATAGTTTTACAATGAAAATCACATTTTTATTATATAGGTGAATTGTTAAAAATAGTGAAGTGTTGAAATAGAAGTCAGTTGGATAAAAATATCATTTTTATCAAAGGTATGAAAAGAATATGGTTTTGAAATCGAAGAATCGATTATATATATATATATATATATATATATATATAATTAATTAAAATAAATCGAATAACGAAGCTGCAGTTCGTGTTTAGAAATCGTGATTTCAAACGATTAGTGCGGGAGATCCGACCATCGGATTTTCCCGAAACCGAAACCGTTGGGTTCGCTTTGGAAATATCTTTCCAACGACACCAACGTTGTAAAAATCCAACGGTTGGATTGTCTGGAATGTTTAATTCAAATCTGAGGAAAAACAGCGCCAGAATCGATTATATATATATATATATATATAATTAAATTAAATCGAATAATGACGCTGCAGTTCGTATTCTGAAATCGAAACTTCAAACGATTGTACCAGGAGATCCGACCGTCGAATTTTCCCAAAACTGGAACCGTTGGATTCGTTTTGAAAAGAGCTTTCTAATGATATAAATTTTGTGAAGATCCAAAGGTTAGATTTTCAGATATGTGTAAATCCAATCTGAAGAAAAACAGCGCCACGGTCGCGTTATGGCCTGAAGCGTCGTTTAAATAGATTGGCTAATTTTTAAAAAATAAAAATAGCGATAAATCGTTATAAAATATTATAAACGATATGGAATGTGAAATATAGAAACTAACTGAAGGTTAGCTAAGTTGAATGGTCTCCTGGGTTTTGATCTGATATTGGTTTCGGCCTTCGGGGTTAATATTTGGGAAATCGTTCTCTTACTGATTTACGGTTAGTGACTGATGAATTGGAATGATGCGTATGTTGTGTTTGTGTAGCACTTGTTTATTATATACGCGAGTTGCTCAAAAAGACTGGGTTTATCCCATTCTGAATAACTGAATCAACGATAAGAAATCGAAGATGAAGATGGTTGGCGAAGACCGTAGATTTTCACCTCGGTTGGATGGTAACTGATGTCCTGATTGGGAGGCATCCCGAAATATGGATAATTAGTGGTGATCGTCCAGACGTACGTGGAGATCGATGGGTATGCGAGGTATATAGTGCCTCCGATTTCGTTCAGACTCAGAACGGACTTATAAATGGACTGTGTGTCTGACATTGGAATTCATTATGTGTTATTGATAGCCATCAGTTACATGGTGTGAATTGCCTGGGTGGCATACTAAGATGCAGTGATCAGGGCTTCTGTTGAAAAGCAAAGTCTTATGGTTGATGATCAAAGCACCGCCTATGTGGCGTAGCTTTGTGTATAACGTGAATTCGCGAGCCTCACACCCCGGTATGAACCAGAAATGGAAGAGGACCTCAGGGAGGACATGCGTTTCTTTCTAGTTAGAGGTGGTGCCGGTGCTTGAACTGGCTGACATTTATATTATTTTCACCTATGTGGTTGTTGCTGTTGCGAGGCGCCTCGGTTATATCGGTCGATCCGGGACTGATGGAGTCATTCGTTGGCTCATTTACGCCCCCAAAGGGCGGGGAAACATATTGTTCAGGCACTATAATCCACTCCATGTGGACCGGCCCTGTCGCTCCAAGCGGCAGTTGCGGGTGTTCCGGAGGCTCGGGCTAGAGAGTCTCGAAGTCGGTAAGGACTATCCTTTGCCTTGGTTCATGAAGGAAATCCAATTTCCAAATACGACACCGTGCGGATATATATATATATATATATATATATATATATATATGGCGACATGATATATGGTACCCACGCCGTCTATGATTGATAGTTATGATTGAAATTGTTTTTGAAACATATAAACACTAGTAATAATATCAAATGCTTTTGTTTTATTCGTATCAATCATATTTTGGCCATTATAAGGTAAAACTCTATCATCCGGTTTGCGTTGCATTGTGTGATGGGAACTGAGTCTTATAATGGCTTCATTTTTATAAAAAGAATTGCGATGTTTTAAAGATTTACTTGTTGTAAAGCACTGGCAATCCAATGGAGTAAACCCGTTCCGCGAAAGTGGCGTGGTCCTGTGATTAGCCATATTATAAATGTGTTAAGTAGATTTCTCATACCAGTCCCATGACTGACTCGTAGTTTGTTTCACTTGTAAACTCGGGTGCCCTTTTTGCTACACGGGCAGCCTTGTATTCAGGTTTTGCCTGACTCTTTCTGGATAGCTGGAGCTGAAGATGGATTCAATCATTTATCTCTTTTTATGCTGTTCAGCTCCTATTGTACATATTATATTTTTTTCCGCTGTAGACATTTATTTATAGCTGAACTGTATTTGTACTAAGTATGATCCTGTATACTGTGTAACTCTGATGATTTCATTTATTCAATGTATTATTTTTTCATTATCTAGTGTATTTATTTATTTCTATTCTGTTATTTTTGTTTATGTGTTATATTCCAAAGATTACCCTTAACACCGTCGAACGGGGTTTTGGGGTCGTCACAACGTGCTATTAGAGTTTTGGTTAAGCTTAATTCTGGAATATAACATATTAACGAACTTGTTAGAAATAGTGTTCTAGGACGAATAACTCATTACATATAGGATCAATAATATCCTAGTATGAGTATAGCAGAATGAAATACGCCTGGTAGACACATTTACATTCAAGTATTTGTCTCTATATTTTGAAATGTCTTTTCTGTTGACCTGACACTTGATCTGCTATTTGCAGAAGTACTCGAAAAATGAGTGCCAGAAACAGAAGAAGTAATACTGACCTGGATATAGAAGCTCTATATATGAAATATAGAAATCTGGGTGGAAAACCGTTCTCGGGCGAAGAATCTGTTATGAAAACACAAGCTTGGATTCGTTTTGCTGAGAAAATCTTTGACGGTTTAAAGCTAAGAGATGACAAGAAAAGATTACTGGCCTCCTTGGCACTCAAAGACGAAGCCTTGTTCTGGTGGGATTCAATTATAAAGGATAATCCGGAAGGTGATATCACCTGGGATAGATTCAAAGTGATTTTCCTGGAAAGATTTACTCCTCCAGAAGCAACTGAGCGGTTATGTGATGAATTCTACTTATCTAATACAAGGAGATATGACCATTCCAGAATATCATAAGAAATTCAATGAATTTTCTCACTTTTCCCCTCATCTAATTCAAAATCCGAAGAGAAAGAATCTGAGATTTATCAACGGACTTCAAAGAAAATATCAGAATAGTGTAACGAGGAATGTGAAGCTTCCTTTTTCTGAAATGATATACATGGCTTACCAGTACGAGTATCTCGACAAGAAAGGTATGTTACACTATGAGGAGGAAGTCAGTTCTAGTAATAAAGGTGAGTCTGAAACTGATCGTCCTGAGGCCAGTACAATGTCTGATGTCAGTAAGAAGCCTAAAGTCAATCGGAAAAGGGCCAGATCTAAGAAAGAACCAGTAATGACCACCACATGCTCTAACTGCAATAAGCAAGGACATTTGTCAATAAGTTGCAGATCTCTGAAGAAACAAAGAAAGGAAGGATCTAAGTCTAATAAGAAGTTTAAAGAGACCAGAGAATGCAGCATTTGCCACCGGTTTGGCCATGTAAAGCAAGATTGCCGGCTATTAAAAGCAACCAAGGAGGCTCAGGTAAATGAAGTAGCAGAAACCTTAGCACCCTCAGCTAGTCAGGGAAGGTCTGATGTTTTGGAAGGCATGCTTAATGTCAAAAATATTCCAGTTAAAGTACTGTTTGATACAGGCGCGTCGCGAAGCTTTATTGCAAAGAATGCAGTTAAGAAGTTGGATTTGAAATTGAAAAAGCTCAAAAAACCCGTCACGATACATAATCCAGTTGGGAGTTCCCTTGATCATAGTTGGATTTGTGGGGTGCCTGTCTCTTTTTCCAGTTATAAGTTCCCTACCATTTCTATCGTCATGAATTTTACCGAATTCGATCTTATTTTGGGAATTTCTATCGTCATGAATTTTACCGAATTCGATCTTATTTTGGGATTTGATTTGTTAACCAAATATGAAGCTGAGGTTAAGTGTGCCGAGAGAGCTGTTAAGGCAAAGGCCCAATTAGGGAATTATATAACCATTCCCTGTGAAGGTCAGAATTCAAATAGAAAAGACTTCTGGGCAGCTTTGGATGTTTCTCCTACTCAAATGGAGAATATCCCTGTAGTCACAGAGAATATACAGGACCTCATCAAAGATATTCCTGCTGTAAAGAATTATGCAGATGTGTTCAAAGAAGTGGTCAGCTTACCTCCGCAAAGAGAAATTGATTTCAAGATCGCTTTAATTCCGAACGCAAGGCCAGTAGTGCACACTATTCGGAGAATGACCCTAAAGGAGAAAGAGGAACTAGACAATCAAACACGACAGCTTTTATAGAAGGGTCTGATCAGGCCTAGTTTCTCTGATTGGGGAGCAGCAGTGGTGTTTTCCCAAAGTCTGACGGTACTCTGCGACTATGTGTGGATTATCACGACTTGAATAAGCAGAAAATAAAGAATAAATATCCATTGACGTGAATCGATGATTTATTGGATCGTCTGAATGGAGCACAAGTATTTTCAAGGATGGACCTAGCTACAGGTTTCCATCAGCTTCTTATTGCCGAAGAGTGTGTTCCTATGACAGCATTCAGAGGTCCAGACTTATTCAATGAGTGGTTAGTAATGTCGTTCGGCTTATGTAACGCTCCAGCATACTTCGTCGATTTGATGAATTGAGTGTTCAGAGGAGTCCTGAATAAGTTTGTTCTGGTTTTTATTGATGATATTCTAATCTTCTCTAAGTCGAAAGCCGAACATGAAAAACATTTGGATCAAGTTCTGGAAATTCTGAGAAGGAATGTATTGAAAGCCAAACTGTCCAAATGTATATTCTGGCAAGATGAAGTGAAGTTTCTGGGCCACGTCGTATCAAAAGAAGGAATTGCTGTGGATCCAAGTAAAATCACCGCTATTCAAAACTAGAAACAGCCTAGTACTCCCACAGAAGTCCGAAGTTTTCTTGGATTGGCTAGTTATTACAGGAAGTTCGTTAAATATTTTTCGAAGATATCTAGTCACTTAACAAAGCTTACAAAGAAGTACTCAAAATTCAAGTGGACTCCAGAATGTGAGGAGGCTTTTGAGGAGCTAAAGTTAAGATTAACAACAGCTCCAGTGTTAATGATAATCGACGGCAATCAGGACTTGAAAGTCTGGACAGATGCCTCTAGAGAAGGCCTTGGTGCAGTATTAATGCAAAGAGATCAGGTTGTTGCTTCTGCTAGCCGTCAACTGAAGCCACATGAAAAGAATTAAGTAACTCATGATCTTGAGTTGTTGGCTATAGTATTTGCTTTGAAAATATGGAGACACTATCTTCTGGGTGAGAAATTCGAGTTGTTTACGGATCACCAGTCGTTGAAGTATCCGTTCACCCAGAAAGACTTGAATCTAAGGCAGCAACGTTGGCTAGAGTTCCTTGCAGCATACGATTTTGAGATTCTATATACTCCAGGGAAAGCCAATGTCGTGGCCGATGCGTTAAGCCGAAAGAATGTGATGATCGCTAGTTTTATTATTACGACTTCATTGATTGATAAAATATATGCTCTTCAGAAGGATGATCACTTCATTCAGAAGATCAGAGAGATAATTCAGAAAGGCGAGCCCTCGAGTTTCCAGGTTGATAACGATGGGATTCCAAGGCTAAAAGGTCGAATTTGTGTTCCTAACATTTCTGAGCTCTGAAAGGAAGTGCTGGATGAATGCCACAAGTCAAAACTTAGTATCCATCCAGGAGTAAGCAAAATGTATAATGACATCAAACGCACTTTATGGTGGAGGTCGATGAAGAGAGAAATTTCTTTATATGTTAGCTGATGCCCTACTTGCCAGCTAGTCAAAAGCGACCAACAGAAACTTGCTAGATTGTTGCAGCCGCTGGACATTCCAGGTTGGAAGTGGGAGCATATTTCCATGGACTTCATAGATGGTTTGCCCAGAACCAGGAAAGGAAATGATAGTACTTGGGTGATCGTAGATCGCTTCACGAAGACCGCCCATTTCATACCTGTCAGATCAAACAGAACTGCTCAGAGTCTGGCGCATATATATTTCAAGGAAATTGTTAGGCTACATGGAGTGCCGATCAGTATAGTTAGTGATAGAGATCCAATATTTACTAGCAAATTCTGGGAGGCGTTTCAAGTAGAACTGGGAACGAAGCTGAACTTAAGCACCGCTTATCATCCTCAGACAGATGGTCAGACTAAGAGGGTGAATCGTATTTTAGAAGATTTATTGCGGGCTTGTGTTCTAGATTTTGGTGGATCATGGGAAGACCATTTACATTTGGCGAAGTTCTCATATAACAACAGTTACCAAGCAAGCCTAACAATGTCACCATTCGAAGCATTGTATGGTAGACCGTGCCGATCTCCAGCTTGTTGGGTCGAACCTGGTAATAGACTTGTATTGGGGACTGATATGATTCGAGAAGCTGCCGACAAAGTCGATTTCATTAAGAAACGATTACTCGCCTCTCAAAGCCAACAGAAGAGATATGCCGATAAGAGAAGAAGAGATATATCATTTGATGTTGGCGACTATGTATATTTGAAAGTATCGTCGATGAGAGGAGTTATCCGGTTCGGTAAAACTGGGAAGTTGGCGCCCAAATTCATTGGTCCGTTTCCTATTCTTGAACGGATTGGAACTCTCGCATATAGGGTTCAATTGCCTGATTGGCTGCCTGGAGTGCATGATGTATTTCACATATCTCAACTTCGAAAGCACATTCATGATCCAAACTAGATCGTGGAAGAAGCAGCGCAATAGGATATTGAAATTACTCCAGAATTGGCTGTGAGAAGAGAGCCGCTAAAGATCATTAGCAAAGAAACCAAAGAGCTGAGGAACAAGAAGGTTCACTTAGTCAAAGTGCAATGGAGTGGAGATCCGTGAGATTGTACTTGGGAAACTGAGGAGAGCATTCAGAAAGCCTATCCTAAGTGTCGAGTTGACATCTCTGATTGACTCCGGTGCAAGGTACATTTACCATATTTTGAAATTTCCTGTTGTTCTCTACTTTGCTTGTTATTTTCTTTTCATGGATGTAAACTTTTAATTCTATAGTCTGGATGATTTTAAAAGAGTATATGGATCAATTAGTATATTTTTGAAAAGTTAAAAACAAATTGATTGTTGTTTGTGTTGTGTGATAGAGGATTTGATTAATTAAATTATTAGAACGATAGTTAATTTAATCAATAAGAGAATCAATGGTAGAATTTATTCGATTAAATCACACATCGAACTGAGTTAAAAATAGATAGAAATATATACATGTGCATTATATATATTTGAACAGGTAAATGGATAGATTTTGAGTAGAGAAATTATTTGCGTGCCCGACACATAGGTAAAACTTAATGTGTTGGATGTGAAATATTATTATATCAACTCCTGTGAATGTCATTGGATGCGGAGTGCTGGTTGTTCTGTGTGTAATAATAAACGTCGCCATAGGATAGTAACAATTAATTTTGAACTACACTACATGGCATACTTCTTGAAGATAGACATACTTCATCATATACCACATAAACATTTGGAGCTTGTGTGACGAGGTGGAAGATTTACCATACGAGCGAGAGGCTTGTATGGCGATGACTATATATTACAGGTCGAACCGACGACTGATATGGACCATATAAAATGTAACGGTAAATTGCCAGAATAATTAAAAAAATCCCCCACACGGGTCTGGAGTTGACAATAATCACGTCTCTCTAGTTATTAGATACGACATATGGATTATTTATTTCCCACACGGGACGAGGTGACGAGAATTTATTCTCTGGAGTAATTAAAAATACACACTCCCTCAGGCTTAGACAGGGTGACGAGAATTCATTCTCTAGAGTTATTATCTATACACGCTCCCCTATAAACACCAGAATATATCACTATAAATATGTGTATTCTTTATAGGATTTATTGGGTACCTAATACGGCCCAATAAATTTCCAAACCCCTCCCCGTACAAAGGAAGTTATGGCGAAATTTTTCGAAAATTTAGGGTGTTAGCCAAATTTTTTGAAGAATTTGAAAATTCTTAGAAACTGAAAAGTTGGAGAATGGAAGCCAGATTGAACGTAGAGTTGATTATTCAAAACCACTTTCGACTTTGTTCCTTTTCGGGGACGAAAAGTTTTAAGTGGGGGAGATTGTAACGACCCGGAAAATCTGAACCAGTTTGAAAATTTTAAATTGGCTAAAATGGTGGATTTTAAATATGTAAAATAAATATTTTAAATAATAAAAATGAAAAGAAAGTTTGAATCGAAGTTTGAAAACAAATATAATTAATTCTAATTATAAACAAGGCCTGAAATGGCGCGGTAGTTTCAAAATTTGAATTCAAACTTTGACTGACTGTACCGGGTGCAAAACAAAACGAATTTTAGTGAAACAAAAAATATTTAAATCTGTTAGTGAATATCTTTCTAATGAATCTGAAAAATCGAAGTTTCATAGCTGGAACCAAAAGTTATGGCCAAATGAATTTTCTAAAAGGTCGATATGGAGTTTATATAGCCGTGAAAATGCCATTTTGCAAACGACCTCGGAATTCGACGAAACCACCTTTTGTTGGATCCGGGATGTTAAACTATTGGTAGGTTTCAAATTTCATAATGTTTTGAAGTTAATATGCGAGCGTGGCAAAGGAAAATGTGTTTTGGTCAATTATAGTTAAATTGGATCGACCAGAAATAGGCCATTTTTCAAACGGTCTCAGAATTCGACGAAACTAGTTTTGTTGGGACCGTATCGTCAAAACATAGCTAGATTTATTTTTTCTGGAATTTTTCGAATCAGTTTGCGGCCCTGGCAAATTGAAATGTACGTTCAAATCGAATATTGAATGTTTTATATTTTAATTGAAGGAAAACTGACTGAAACAGTCGAATGGGCCTACGAAACATATCCCATGTGTTCGGAATGGGGGTATTTAGCTAAGGACGACAGTCGTTGGGTGTTGGATTGGAGTTCGTATGAGATAAGGGGTATTTTCGGATTTTAAAATTTATAAATATAAAAAAAATCCTATTGGTCCACCTCAGATTTCTCTCTCCCCGTCTTTTCTATGAAACCCCCCGATCGATGGCAAAAGTTCTTCAAACCTTCCCCCTCCGATTTCTCCTTTCACACACAAAATCAGACCTTCCTCCAGTTGAGAATTTTGTAGAGGACATCCCCAGCTTCAAATCATATAAAGGATGGATTTTTTCATTGCGTGTCGAGGCCGGATCAATCGCCTGAAGTCAACGACTTCGAGCCGCCGCCAGAGGCACCCACGGCCGTCGAGTTCAACGAAACCCCCACCCCTTGTGCGCCTCTCCAAGCTCTTCGCCGCTGCGAAGGCCGATCGTCGAATCAATGCGAGATTGGATCGAAATTCCTAAACCTAGTTTTGAACATTTCAGAAAGGTAACGGTTTAAATTATTTTAAACTACATTATAGCAGTTTAAAGCACTACGGTTTTTGATTTCACTGTAAAAATCATATTTTTCGTTTCTTGACAAAATTCAGTGAAACAAGAGACAGTGGACTCGTGTGGACGTCTTCTACATTCTAGAAGAGACCGCATATTTTTCTGAGCCTTCTGCTATTTTTGGTGGAGTGGAACCCAATGTGAGATTTCTAAATTATAAACGATATGGAAAACGACGATGTATAAATTATATAGTCGATGTATGAGTTATGTAAGCGTTGTACACCTCATGTATAAGCGTTGTATAAGTTGTACGTTCGATATATAAGTAAAATATGCGTTGTAAAAATTATATATGTGTTGAAATAGAAGTGAAATGCTTATATATATATTATATATATATATATATATATATATATATATACGCCCCTCGTCCACAAACCATGGACGATATTTATTGGTTGTGATTGGTGTGAAAATTGGTTGATAGCAAATGGTTGATTTGAATTGTTTGTGGTTGGAATTGATTGATTGTGGTTGAAAAATACCCGTTTGTGGTTGAGAATTATTTGGTTGAAACCACATAGGATTAGTTTGTGGAAAGGAAAGAAAAAAATATACATGCCGCCTGCGTGCGAACTAGATGCATGAAATCCCCATTGTCAAAAGCTGCGAGGCTTTAAGGTAGAGCGAGGAGCCGTACTAGGGACGGCCCCGGTTTTAACTACCCTGCCGTTATGCAGCCGAAATTTTGAATAATATTCATGTGTTAGAATTATTTTCATGTGTTGAAACTATATTCGTATGTTGAATAGAAACCCTTCATGTGTTGAATAGAAATTCATTCGTTGAATAGAAATTCATGTGTTGAATGGTATTCGTGTTTTAAATAAATTGTTTTAACAATAAAAATGACATATTTATTCTATATATACGAACTATAGAAACCATTCATGTGTTGAATAGAAATTCATTCGTTGAATAGAAATTCATTCGTTGAATAGAAATTCATGTGTTGAATGGTATTCGTGTTTTAAATAAATTGTTTTAACAATAAAAATCACATTTTTATTCTATATATACGAGCTATAGAAACCATTCATGTGTTGAATAGAAATTCATTCGTTGAATAGAAATTCATGTGTTAAATGGTATTCGTGTTTTAAATAAATTGTTTTAACAATAAAAATCACATTTTTATTTTATATATACGAACTATAGAAAACCCTTCATGCGTTGAATAGAAATTCATTCGTTGAATAGAAATTCATGTGTTGAATGGTATTCGTGTTTAAAATAAACTGTTTTATAATAAAAAATCATATTTTTATCAACGATATGACCTATATAAAATAGTCGTGTTTAGAAAGAAATTGTTTTATAATGAAAATCATATTTTTATCATCTATATGAACTATATAAAATAGTCGTGTTTTGAAAGAAATTGTTTTATAAAAAAAATCATATTTTTATCATCTATATGAACTAAATAAATTAGTCGTGTTTTGAAATAAATAGTTTTACAATGAAAATCACATTTTTATTATATAGGTGAATTGTTAAAAATAGTGAAGTGTTGAAATAGAAGTCAGTTGGATAAAAATATCATTTTTATCAAAGGTATGAAAAGAATATGGTTTTGAAATCGAAGAATCGATTATATTTATATATATATATATAATTAAAATAAATCGAATAACGAAGCTGCAGTTCGTGTCTAGAAACCGTGATTTCAAAAGATTAGTGCGGGAGATCCGACCATCGGATTTTCCCGAAACTGAAATCGTTGGGTTCGCTTTGGAAATATCTTTCCAACGACACCAACTTTGTAAAAATCCAACGGTTGGATTGTCTGGAATGTTTAATTCAAATCTGAAGAAAAACAGCGCCAGAATCGATTATATTTATATATGTATATATAAATATAATTAAATTAAATCGAATAACGACGCTGCAGTTCCTATTTTGAAATCGAAACTTCAAACGATTGTACCAGGAGATCCGACCGTCGGATTTTCCCAAAACTGGAACCGTTGGATTCGTTTTGAAAAGAGCTTTCTAATGATATAAATTTTGTGAAGATCCAACAGTTAGATTTTCAGATATGTGTAAATCGAATCTAAAGAAAAACCGCGCACGGCCGCGTTATGGCCTGAAGCGTCGTTTAAATAAATTGGCTATTTTTAAATAAATAAAAATAGCGATAAATCGTTATAAAATATTATAAACGATATGAAATGCGAAATTTAGAAACTAACTGAAGGTTAGCTAAGTCGAATGGTCTCCTGGGTTTTGATCTGATGTTGGTTTCGGCCTTCGGGGTTAATATTTGGGAAATCGTTCTCTTATTGATTTACGGTTAGTGACTGATGAATTGGAATGATGCGTATGTTGTGTTTGTGTAGCACTTGTTTATTATATACGCGAGTTGCTCAAAAAGACCGGGTTTATCCCATTCTGAATAACTGAATCGATGATAAGAAATCGAAGATGAAGTCGGTGGTCAAAGACCGGAGATTTTCACCTCGGTTGGATGGTAACTGATGTCCTGATTGGGAGGAATCCCGAAATATGGATAATGAGTGGTGATCGTCCAGACGTACGTAGAGATCGATGGGTATGCGAGGTATATAGTGCCTCCGGTTTCGTTCAGACCCAGAACGGACTTGTAAATGGACTGTGTGTCTGACATTGGAATTCATTCTGTGTGATTGGTAGCCATCAGTTACATGGTGTGAATTGCCTGGGTGGCATGCTAAGATGCAGTGATCAGGGCTTCTGTTGAAAAGCAAAGTCTTATGGTTGATGATCAAAGCACCGCCTGTGTGGCGTAGCTTTGTGTATAACGTGAATTCACGAGCTTCACACCCCGGTATGAACCAGAAACAGGAGAGGACCTCAGGGAGGACATACGTTTCTTTCTAGTTAGAGGTGGTGTCGGTACTTGAACTGGCTGACATTTATATTATTTTCACCTATGTGGTTGTTGCTGTTGCGAGGCGCCTCGGTTATATCGGTCGATCCGGGACCGATGGAGTCATTCGTTGGCTCATTTACGCCCCAAAGGGTGGGGAAAATTATTGTTCGGGCACTATAATCCACTCCGTGTGGATCGGCCCTATCGCTCCAAGGGGCAGTTGCGGTTGTTCCAGAGGCTCGGGCTAGAGATTCTCGAAGTCGGTAAGGACTATCCTTTGCCTTGGTTCATGAAGTAAATCCAATTTCCAAATACGACACAGTGCGGTTTTGATTGTGTATATATATATATGGCGACATGATATATGGTACTCATGCCATCTATCATTGATAGTTAAATTGTTTTTGAAACATATAAACACTAGTAATACTATCAAATGCTTTTGTTTTATTCGTATCAATTGTATTTTGGCCATTATAAGGTAAAACTCTATCCTCCGGTTTGCGTTGCATTATGTGATGGGAACTGTGTCTTATAATGGCTTCATTTTTATAAAAAGCATTGCGATGTTTAAAAGATTTACTTGTTGTAAAGCACTGGCAATCCAATGGAGTAAACCCGTTCCGCAAAAGTGGCGTGGTCCTGTGATTAGCCATATTATAAATGTGTTAAAGTAGATTTCTCATACCAGTCCCATGACTGACTCGTAGTTTGTTTCACTTGCAAACTCGGGTGCCCCGTTTTCTACACGGGCAGCCTTGTATTCAGGTTTTAGCTGGCTCTTTCTGGATAGCTGGAGCTGAAGATGGATTCTATCATTTATCACTTTTTATGCTGTTCAGCTCCTATTGTACATATTATGTTTGTTTCCGCTATAGATATTTATGTATCGCTGAACTGTATTTGTACTAAGTATGATCCTGTATACTGTGTAACTCTAATGATTTCGTTTATCCAGTGTATTATTTGTTCATTATCTGCTATATTTATTTATTTCTGTTCTGTTATTTCTGTTTATGTGTTATATTCCAAAGATTACCCTTAACACCGTCGAACGGGGTTTTGGGGTCGTCACAGATTTTGTGAAATGTTAAATTCAAATTTGAATAAATATAGCGTCAGTGCAGCTAAATGACCTGAAACGTCATTTAACTGAAAGGGCCTATTTTTAAATGAATAAAATAAGAAAAAATTATGTTAAATCATAATAAATGATTTAAAAAGATTTTTGCAGTTTTGAAAAGATAAAAGATATTTTTATCTGAATAGGGTAGTTAACAACTAGTATAAGAATCTAATGTTTTAAAATTAACAAATTGGATTTGCGAATGGTTTTAATATTACCAAAAAATTCCAATACATAAATTGGAATGGATTTGAATGGAAATAATCTTTGCATATTTAAATATTGGATTCTGTGATCGTATGGATATCGTTGAGAAATATGGAAGATATAGATATTTTTATTCCCAATACGAAATCTGTTAGTTTCAGAATTTGATGTTAAATATAAGCCGATATAATTTCTATTCAAACCCTTGTATTTAATACCAAATTGGATTTTGGGTTTGTCATGAATGGTGTCTTCATTAACACTGTTCTTAAACCCGATTGAAAAAGGAATAAATCTTTTAATTAAGGTTAATGAAGTTTTCCAATTAATAAATACAATTGGAATTAAATGAAAGTTGATTTTGGGTTTCTCGTGAACGATGTTTTAAATAACATTAGTTCATTAACCCAATTAACAGGGAATTTATGATTTGGAATTTATAAATATTTTAATTAAGATTTAATGAAATTTTCCAAAGTAAAGTTTTACAATTTAATATGTTAAATTGGTATTGAATGGAATTTGATTTGGTAATAATCGAGAAGAGCATCTGTAAAGGAAGACCGTTACTATTTATGGAATTTAAACGGCTTTGATGTTATTCCACTTATTGTATTAGTCTGACATGGAAATTCATATTGATTACGATTGATCCGATTTCCATGAAGATTCCACATTAAATGGAAGATGATTTTGGGTTTATCATGAGTGGTGTTTTAAATGACATTTGTTCTTTAACCTGGTTAAAGACAGGATTTATTTCCACAAACTGGAAAATCATTAAGTAAGGATTTTTGAGATTAAAACTAAGTTAGAGTTTTAATGAATTTTTAATTAGATTGAAATGTGAATGAGGTAATTAAATTTACCGAATTCAAGAACGATCTGAAATGCAGTATCACCAGTTTTACTCCATCCGATAGTTAAATCTTTAATTATATTTGAAGTTAAATGGTAACTAATTTTACCAATTTTTCTCCATGGGACGAATAGGTTGTGATTGGGATAATAAAATGAATGGTTACTTCGGTAAGCTCGATGACCCCGACTAATTTATAAACCTTAATATGGTTTATATTGTGAAAAGATATTACAAAATCTTTTGATATTATTTCCAAGGAATGGATTAAAAAATAAGTTTAAAGAGATAATTTTTGATAAAATTAATAGGAACCTTTTCCAAAGATAAGAATATTTGAATAAAAGAATATTCTGAATTGGAATGAGGCGTATGATGTGTTTTTTAGCACTTGATCATAAGATATGCGAGTTATTCGGAAAGACCGGGTTTAACCCCTTTTAAATAATTGATACGACAATCAAAAGTTGAAGATTTGAAGACAGTGGTTGAAAACCGGAGATCTTCACATCGTTAGGATGATCACTGATGTCTCAATTGGGTTGTACACCCAAGACGAGCTGACAAGTGGTGGTCATCCAGACGTTCTTGGAGATCGACCGGATATGCGAAGGCCTCTCTCCTGTATTTGACATATGGGACGTTGAACAAGGTGACTCTGGTTTCGTTCAGACCCAGAATGGATTTGCAAATGGATTGTATGTCTGACATTGTACTTCGCACTGCATTCGTTGATCTCTTCTAAATATATATCTGTTTGGTGGTAGAGAATTTATTCTCTTACTTAACACCCTTTTCTGAGACGTACGAGCTTAGAGGTTATATACTGATGGAATCAATGGTATGGTATGGATTGATAATATGGCATGCTGAGATGCATGGATCAAAGCTTTTGTTGAAACATAGAGATTTGTGGCTAATGATCAAAGCACCACTTTAATATAGCGTAGCTTTATGTATAGCGTTAATTCGCGAGCTTCACTCCTCGATATGAACCAAAAACGGGATGAAGGACTGTAGGGAGGACATGTGTTTCTTTCTAGCTAGGAGTGATGTCATGGTATGGATCCCAAACACTTTACTTATGTGGATGATGGATAGCGAGGTACCTGGGATATGGCCGCACAAGACCATAGTGGTCGACATACTGACCAGATTTTAGGTCATATAGGACCGGAAAATGTATTGTTCCAGAATTAACAATCAACAAATGTAAGAGTGGACCCGCCATGCCGCACCAGGTGCACTTGCGGGTGAATACTGAGGCATGGGCTAGATTTCCTCGAATCAGATAGGGAAGATCCCTTGCCATGGTTCATAGATGGAAACCCAAATTCCAATACGCGACTTTCGATTTCAGTTGTAAACCTATATGGCGACATAGAAGGATGAGGTACTATGTAATCTATGATTGATACATTTATATTCGAAATTATTTTCTGCACTATGCACTAATAATAGTAAAAGATAAATTTTGTGTATCAAGCATATTTGGCCATTATAAGGTAAAACTCTATCCTTTGGTTTGTGTTTCATTGGGTGATGGAATCTGAGTACTATAATAGCTTCATTTTTCAAAAAGCATTGCGTTGTTTTTATTTTGAAACCTGTATTCATGTAGAGGAAACCGTTCCGTGTTATACAGCGTGGTCCCTTGATTTACCCAACATAAAAATCAAGTTATTAACTGGTTTAGTTCTCACACCAGTCCTATGACTGACTTGGAGTTTATTGTTTTCCCACCTAAACTCTAGGTGCCCAAATTTTTTCACAAAGGCAACTGGTAGTTTTGGGTTTGCAGATATTTCTTTTCATTGGATCCTGGATTACGGATGGAGCTATACTATGGAATGCTTTGTATCCGCGTATTTCCTTCAACTGTGGTAGTCGATGATTTTCTACTGGCATTATATTCATGTATTAAATTTCCGCGGCTTTGTAATTTATTAATCTCTGATAATTGCGTTTCCACTGTATATTTATTTATTTGTACTTTGATATCTTGTACTCTGATGTAAACTATTGTAATAACAATGAAATGTTCTCATGTTAGTGTTCTGATGTGTCGTGTTCTCAAAGCAGTTCGTCTTTTGTTCGGTTTAGGCTAGCGGGGAGTTTGGATCGTTTCACGGACCTGACATTGTCGCACTAATGCTACCGCCTCTGCCTCTCAATGCCAAGCCACCTTGCTCAGCCTCGGCCATCAACGTCAACCTCACTATCATTAATTCAAATAGAAACGGAAATCGTACATCACTGGCCATGATATGACCTCTGACAGCCACCTATAGCATGTTTTCCTCCTATTCCCTTCAGGCGCCAACGCCCCAAAGTCAATGCTCCAAAGTCAATGAGCTCCTATGGTCAAGCGCCAACCATGGATGAACTCTACTCATCAACATGAACAAATTTCTAGTTGACGACTTAGTCTAATAGTGAACAGATTGGGAGATAAAGTTTAAGTAATTGATTTGCGAAAACGGAAGCTATGGTTATAAGTGAAGAGTTAAGGTGTGTATATAACCTTCTAGAAAACACTATTCATTAAGTTAGAAATTTTTAGAATTCGAAACGAAGCATGCTCACTATCGTCTGTAGCTAACAACCCACATTATGAACACATTGTAACTTGTTTCGAAAGCTAATTAGATCTATTTAACAGTTATCTTAAAGTCAAATTATAAATTAATACAATTTCAATTTGTTTGTATACATGAATTTATATCACGCTTGATCACACAAGAACTCCAATTGACACGAAATTTTAAACGTTGCAATGGTTTACTACTCCAGATCCAATGAAACCGGTATTATCGAAATTCGAGATAGTTTAAAAATGGTAATTTTACGTATTTTATAAATACTAATTTCAAAGTAACTCGATCACAAAACACACAAATTCATTGATTAAAATTATTATTATAGTTTCTATTTAAATAAAATTTTAGATAGCTTCAAATAATCTTAACTCGATTTTGAATTCATTTACAATTTCATGTCAATTTACCATTCAATATCTCGTTTAAATCTAATTTAAGTCATTAAATCTTAAAATTAATCGTTTTTAATATTTAAATTAAATAAATATTCATATTCATGTATTAAAAATCCAGGTTATTACATTCTCCCCCCTAATAGGATTTCGTCCCAGAAATCACAAGTTAAGAAGTACGTTACTTCAAAAATATTTCTTATGAAATTTAGTAAAATTTTCTAGCACTTGAAATTATGGAAAATTTCAGCAACACCTCTTTTACACGGGTGTTGCTGAAAATTTTCACAACATAAATATATGACACTATACATCTCATCCCAATAATTAGGAATCCCAAATCATGGGAAAACAATATATAAGACTCACGTATGATATGTAACCCAAAATACGTACTATTTGTCGAGCAAACAAATCTTTACCAATGAAACCAAAATCCATTAGCAAACTAACAAGCTTTTGTTTTCATATACCTAACCTAAAAGAGAGTTAAGCAAATAAACAAGTAACATAAAAACAACTGACGTATGCACAAACAACACATCCATCATATGCAATAACCAAATATGATGCAACTGGAAAGAATAACACAAATCAGCACTTATATAAATGTAACATAACACTACATGCAACCACAATCAATCATAGTATTATAATATTTACA
This sequence comes from Allium sativum, assembly GCA_030737875.1. Taxonomy (NCBI): domain Eukaryota; kingdom Viridiplantae; phylum Streptophyta; class Magnoliopsida; order Asparagales; family Amaryllidaceae; genus Allium; species Allium sativum. Next base: position 4,024 of record JASFAX010007014.1, on the reverse strand, counting down.
ATCATAACTCATGACTCATTTAGGTTATAAACCTCATCATCATACAAGGATGATAAACAATCTATTAAGTGTCACCATTCTCTTAAAAATATCATGTTATTACTTAAAAATCATTTGTTCTACCTCAAACAACTCAAAAATTCAAATCTCAAATTCACCACAAGTGAATGTAGCATGAAATATTTTTTTAGTCCACATAATATATTTACTTCCAAAATTTCATATTTCAAGTTCTAAACCCTTCTATTTTATTAAATTATAGTTTAGTTTATATACCACTAGACCATGATTTTTCTAATTTTTTATTTCGGCATAACTCAAAATCTACAAGATGAAATCTTGATTTTTCTCCTTCATTAAAAAACTATAATCCAACAGGTCCGAAAGGTTCTTATTTCAATGGATTCTGACTTATATTGGATCCAATACATTAATTTAGACTTCAAATAGCAAAATTATGAACTATCACTTTGCGGTAAGCTCGATTTAATTTAATTTAATTTATACATTCAAACTACGTTAAATTAATTAATTATAATCATATTCACTTAAGTTCTCATATACACTTCACTAAGTTTTCTACTTCATCATAATCATCGGTTACTTAAACTTATAAACAATAACATAACCCAAGTGTTCTAACCAATTTAAGTACATTCCAACATATAACACTCACCTTTACTTATAATTCAATTTGGAAATCTCGACTACCCTAAATCGTCGAATATTTTGTTACATTTATAACCAAACCTATGAAATGTCACATCAAGCGAAATGCACAATTAACCAACTTTAATACTTATAATATATATGCATCTATGTCATAACTTAGTTGGAAATTTTAGAAGCAAATCCGGGTTTTAAAATCAAATCTTTGGTTCAAAACCAAATTTCGTTTTAGTTCAATAAATTATCCCTGGTAAGTAGCGCTTATTAGAAACTCGAAAACGAACACCTATGATGTTCATGACCATCATCATAATTATTTTTCAATGACTAAATTAAGATGTATGCTTTTAAAAATATTTAAAATCCATTTATTTTCATAAACACTTTTAAAATAATCATAATATCCCTTTTTAGCCTTGAAAAACCATTTTACCCAAATTTACCAAAGATTTGAATCCTTCCATTCTCAACTTAAATCCATTTCATATTTATTAACCTTGTTTATAAAATATATGTAGATAAATTTTAGGTTGTATATAAGATTACTCCATATACGTTCATCGTTATTTGATATCATTTTAAACACATTACTTAGGCTGAATTCTTATCCAACATTATCATCAACGCTATATAGTCAAATCGTGAAACTGAATTCACATAGTGTTCATTTTAAAAAAATTTCTAATTAAAATCTACCTATCCCATGCAAGAAAATGACAAGATTTATCTTATCTAAACAAGGTAACTAATACTCATAAACTGTCGAGTACAATTACAAATCAGTCAATAGTAGCCAACGCTCTAAAGTGAGCATGGCAAATCAAACAACATATGAAAATAGTTACATATCATTATTTCCTCTCAAACTAATCATCCATAAAACTATATTTAGTTTGAAAATTCCTTTACATGAAAAACATATGAAATGTTGGTAAAATTATTTCATTTACTAATTCTTTAAAACAATACAGCGTAGATTTGCCTTATTCAAGTGTTTTGAAATCCTTATCGATAGTATCAGCCGAACGCGTCAATTTGGAATTTATATGCCACCGGAAGATTAATAAACATTTTATAACACTAACAAGTATTATATCTCATATCTATACACTCAAACTTATAATAAGACATTCCATTACCTTATCTCGTATTGAGTTTACGCCAGAGCCAAGGTTCTCGATTAATCTTGCGCTCTGATACCAACTGTAACGAACCAGGAAGTTCGACTCTCGAATTTAGACACTAATACATCTTCTATATTCATGTGCCTAAAATCAAGTACTAAAATCCTAGAAGTTAGAAGAAAGAATATAGAGGGTGAGAAAAAAGAAAGAAAGGAAGGTTACAATAGAAGAAGAAGAAAACAAATACATCAAATCGAAAACAATCAAAATCTCACAGTGGAATGAATATAATATATCAATAATCTTTACATAAGAGATAAACTATATATATGCAGGAATAAATAATCAAAGTGTATGAATAGATTAGCCTATACAGTCACAACAATCTTTCTATACAATGACTAATAAATACAACACACACAGCCAAAAATATATATACATGAATACAAGAATACATCTCCATCTCCTCTCTTGCAGCTCCAAGCAAATCCGAAAGAAATCTAGAGAATAAGCAAGTCCTAAACCAAGCATATTTAGGGGAAACAAAAATGCCTGAAATACCAGAGTTAGAAAACTTAAATTATAAAAAAATTGCTTAATTTTAGAATTCCTTTAGTAGAATGGAACCCTCGTAAGACACGACCACACATAAACTTGACACGTGTTTTTCCCTCACAATTACCAAAACACTTTTGTATCAAATCAAATAATATCATTATAATGTATATTACACCATTTTAAAATAAAATAATAAACATATATGAAATAGTTATCCATAATTAAATTTTACTCCCTAATAAACTCTACATAAAACATGGCACGTTTTGCGATTTGAATTTCATACAATGAATGTGCACTAGGGTACCACCCATCACAGTACCACTCTAGATATGTACTGAGGTCTTAATAACATATTGCACCCTTACCAACATTGAACTGGCTAATTACTTAACTTGATAGTATAATATGTTATCACCATGCAACATCCACCCTTATACCATACAATAATCAAAGGGTCAACCATTCCATATTGGTGATAACATACCCTATGGTGCGAACCACATAGCCCTGTAGCATCTCCCTTAATTTAGTTATTACCGGCTGATGAGGCTAGAGGCTACATTTTTACTTCTCACATACGACATATTTGCATCTTTGAATGTTCATCGCCCTTCGATGGCAGTGCGCTGATAACATTTATCCATACAAGTTGTCCAAGAACAGAACGAACCACTGGCATAACGCCTAATACATCCATTGGATTAGCTGAAAGTAATCCTTGCACTCCCAATACTTTGTCTTTGCATGAGCATACCTGCAAATTCTAGTTCGAACACAAAGTCAGTACAATGTTGTTTTGGATCCTATTTCAATCCTGATTCCTCGAACCAACGTGTTATAATTCAAAAGGGAATTTATTGATAGTTGGTTATTTAAATATCAATCTAAAGTTGTACAGTAAAGTACACTAGCACCACATGACCTTTTAATTAAATTACTCATTAAAATCATTTCATTTATTCTTAAAAACTCTTCCATATACTTATCATAACGGGATAAGCACGTTCACAAAACCATGTTGTTTTCACTACTTAGAAAATAGCAATATATACTTAAACAAAAAGGTATAAGTATTGCAAATTATACACAGCTAAACAATGTCAAGTGATACATCGTTTACTATAAAACCCAAACAGTTTCATTTAACTTTTAAACTTTGCAAATTAAAGTTTATATCATCACTTATGGAAACAATAATTTAATTTCCAACATCACTTTCTTTTTCAAACTAATATCATCCTTCGATAACAATGAAATCGTTCAAGCTGGGGTATTTTATTTACCTCTCAGACCTTGATTCGACAACATTCTTATCTTTAAGAAAAATATATGTTTGTTAACGCAAACCCTGATATTCAATAAATGTCACAATAAATTCCATTTGCTATTCAATTTAAATAGGTTTTTTAAACAATTTCTTAGACTTGAAAATCCCTTTCTAATAATCATTTTTACTTAATTAATTTATTAAGTAACCCTTATTTAAAACCATCTTATTAGCTTTAAATCTCTTTTATAAACCTTATTTACAAAACTTGGATTTATTAAAAAAAACCTTCATAAAAATCAGTAACAACCCGAAATTTTGGAACTAATTTAAAATTTTTATTTTAAATATTTTAATGTATTTTAAATATTCAAAATGATTTATTTTAAATAATAATGACTAT
>JASFAX010007013.1:0-28477 GCA_030737875.1 Allium sativum | reverse complement strand
ACCTGGCTCTGGACCAGGTCGACATGCCTGTCGACAGCCCTGTCGACCTGGCTAGACCAGGTCGACAGCCCAGTCGACCTGGGTGCATCAGGCGGGATTTTTCCCGCCCTGGCCAATTGGGCCCGGTTTTAATTTTAAACTGTTTTATTCTGTTCGAATTTTAAACTTAATTCAGAAACTTCCGAAGGCCATATCTTCTTCATACGGACTCCGTTTTTCGAAAACTCGGACTCTATTTCGCGTATTTTTTCGAGACGAACGCAATGGCGTATCCCGTTTCCCTTAGTTCTTTGATTTGAAATTAATTATACTTTAATTTGTTAATTTCACAGTTATAGAATTCGCGGGGTGTTACAAAAAGGATTAGAGAAGTAGAAGAAACCTTCACTTTATTCTCTTTATTTTTCTATGGAATTTAGCAGCATGGAGGCAAAGGTACAGAATAATTAAGGTTTCTAGTGTGGGGTTTGAGGGGTTATTTATACTTGCTCGTGTGAGCATGAGCTATCGGATTAATAAAATTTAATCCGGGCCATACATATAAACATATCCTCTTAGAAAACCCTAATCCACGTAGGTAGAATTGGGCTCACCAGCCGTCTAGCGGTTGACTGCTAGCTATCGACCAGCGGTTGACCCCCCTTAAGGGGGAGTGGTTGACCCCTTCAGGCTGGAACGCCCAATTCTGCTGCATTAATGAGCTGTTAATTTTATTAATTAAGTTCTTAATTTGCTACATTCTTTTCCATATATCCAATATATGTTGTCCCCTAAATCTTATCTCCAAAATTTGAATTTTGAATTTCCCTCTTTAATTTTAAATTATTACTTGGACAATATATATAATATTCACATAATTATATATATATGCATACAATGTCCAAATTTATTTGTTCATAACTTCTTCATACGTTAACCGTTTTCAGCATACTATATATGAAAACGATTCAGAATTTCACCATGAATCCAAATAAAAGAGTTATGTAGCCAAATTCCTAATGCTGCAAAGTCTCATTTTCCAGCCATATCATTTAATTACTTATTTTTGATTGTTTAATTTATTATCGGTACTTAAGAATTTTACGGGGTGTTACATTCACCCCCCCCCCCTAAAATAGTTTTCGTCCTGAAATCTGCTTAAGTGGCGAAAAATACAATTCGCACGAAACATCCATGTTGTACACCCATGTTGTTTATAATTTATCCATAAACATCCATGACTCACAATGATTATGAACTGCAGACCCACTAAAGTGAGCTCTACCCTAGCATGTAGGTGTAATAAGTGATGCAGCATGTATGCAAACAACCTAAATATGCATATAATTCTATATGAGTGCTTGATGCGATGGTGTTGCATTCATTCCCTAACATCCAATCTAACAATCATGATGCATCCATAAATGGAAATTTGAGGGAAAATTACCTATGAAAAGTTCTATGTGAGTTTGTCTCATCTTATCCTCGGTTTCCCATGTGCTTTCCGTAGGGTCATTCCCCCATTGTACTCGGACGAGGCGAATGGTTTTGTTGCGGAGTCTCTTGATTTCGAGATCTACAATCACTGCAGTTGCACGGGGCACCCTGGACTCCAACTCGAGTTTCTCTATGTCCGCAATTTCATCAAGCTCGAGTCTGATAGCAGAATCATGAAGGCATTTCCTTAGATGAGATACATGAAAAACATTATGGATTCCCGATAGACGCTATAACGAACACGAATTTTCGACCTCGAAAATTGACACACAACACCATGTCGACTATTCAAGAATTGGAAATACTGGAACATTAATAGAAAGAAGTTAGAGGGTGAGAATAGATAAGATAGAAAATTAGAATAGAATAAGGAGAGGAACAACAACAAAATCAGAGTAACACGAACCTCACAGCGAACGAATAAAATACAATATACAACATAACTTTTAAAATACAAATTTGTCATTGGTATATACATACCAATATTAGAGTACAACACTTACAATACATCGGAAATAAACAATAGCTATAAAATGTTGAAGCCTCCTACTCCAAGCACTTCCAAGTATATCTGTAAAATCCCGACTACTTGACTGCCCGTACAAAATTGGGCACCCAAGAGTTCAAGGTGAAACAAAACAAAATAAACTTTGGGTCGGTCATGGGACTGGTGTGAGTAAACAATTTTAAATAGTTTGAGAAAATAAACGATATCTCATAAGACCACGCCGTATAACACGAAACGGGTTTTTCCCTTATGAGAACCCAAAACACTTGATTTAACTTTCAAAAATCCTTTTGAAAGAACCGATAATTTTTATATCAAAACTCTTTGATATTATAATAGTGTCTATCAAGCACAACTAAATAATCATCTAGCAAAACGCTTTTATCTCACATTCCACATACATAATATATAATCAAAAACTGCGGGTGCTTATTGGGTAATGAAGTCCAACTGGCAAGGTATGGGACCACCTTCCGATAGTGTATCTTTAGAGAGGAATACACCGGGTTCAACAAGAACATCTTGTAACCCAGGATAAACATGATTAGTCAATCATTTCATTTGAGTGAACCGAATGAATTATCACCAACGGTTGGGATCAGCAGTCGTTTCCCGAAAGGGACGGCATCGAAATAGATTATAGAAGTAAATGTAATTTCTCTAGATTAGGTGACAATACACCCTAATTGGCAGCTAACCACTTAGCCGTGCGAACTACCCGATTTTATACCATTTCCTGGTTGTGAGGCTAGAGGTCATAATGTATAGATCATACCTTTATTTACTTTGAATGTCGCATCGTCATACCCACCAAATCACAAATTGATTTCCCTAAAAATACCATGGGTATACAGCTAAGTGAAACTAATTCCTCCGCCAAAAAACGTAAATACGTTTGAAATGATCAAATTATGTGATCTATTAAATATACTCTGTCATACATACTTCCATACAGTTTGTCCTGGGACTGGACAACCCAAAAGCACTATTCTGTAAACACATCTTAGGCAATTTCTACCTAGAATTTTCCAGAACAACCCTTGCATAAACTCCGTCGTCAATTATCTTCATCATATTTTATTTGCAATGCTAATGCCCATATGGAGTGGTTTTCAAATAATAAATCTGATCCCGGTCTCTCCATATTGATGACGAAAAAATGGTCAAAACTTTGATAGTCGGTTATTTAGCTATCAAAGCAAAACATCCATACACACAATGGTCTTATTTACAAATGGAATCTTTATCGATCAATCATCAAACAACATTTTTCCCTTTAAAATAATTTAATCAATTCCCCATTTCCCTTTTCCATATTTTCATAAATTCTTATTTTTCTAAATTTTAGAAAATATACGTTATGAACACTGGAAAACATTTCCATTTCTTATTCACTCATCACTATCTTCCCACCTCTATCAGTCTCTAACTGTAAACTAGTAAGAGAACAAATCCCTGAATATCAACCCCGAAGGCCGAAACCAACATCAGATCAATTCCAAGAAAGCCATTTAACATAACTAATCTCCAGTCGGTTCTAATTTCTTTAATTTGATTTCTTAATTTCTTATCAAATCCTTTCTTATGTCATTCTCGAATTAGTTTATGAATCTAGTTCTTTTATGAAAACATTGTTTATAACTATAGCGTTATAATCCCTACTTCTGAAATATCTAACTTCAAATATAACTTTTATTCATTAATTTGAATAAATAATAATTAATTAATTTAATAAATATATCTTGATGTAAAAACCAGAAAGTAAATAGTACTTTCCTACATTTGTTATAATCGAATTTCAACGTATAACTCTCTTTCGAAAAATCTCTGTTCGATAACTCTCTTTCGAATAACCAATATTCGATTACTCTCTTTCGAATAACCAATATACGATTAGCTCTCTTTCGAATAACCAATATTCGATTAACTCTCTTTCGAATAACTATATTTGATAACTCTCTTTTGAATAACCTATATTCGATTAACTCTCTTTTGAATAACTATATTCGATAACTCTCTTTTGAGCAACCAATATTCGATAAACTCTCTTTCGAATAACTATATTCGATAACTCTCTTTCGAATAACCAATATTCGATTAACTCTCTTTCGAATAAATATATTCGATAACTCTCTTTCGAATAACTTTATATTCGATTAACTCTCTTTCGAATAATTATATTCGACAACTCTCTTTCGAATAACTTATATTCGATTAACTCTCTTTCGAACAATTATATTTGATCAACTTTCTTCCAAATAACTTATATTCGATTATAAAATATCGGTTTCAAACCGAATATTAATTATCTTGTCAAACCCCGATTTATTCAATATATAATTTCTTAAAATAAATTATTTTAAAACATTTGGTCTAGTCAAATTCTAATTACAAATCTATATGGATTTTATTTTAATTCTATTCATATTTCGAACATCGAAATAAATTCCATCCTTTCCTTTTTAAAACAACTCCCAATTTCCCATTTTATATTACTACTGAATTTGTAATCCAAATTATCCACTGATAATTATTTTTATTTCATTTATAAACATTGTTTATAAACCACATTACTTGTTTTTATAATTAAGCAAGTTATTTATTTCGAGCCATTTGAACTTCCATTTCTATTTTTAAAATAGATTCTCTCTTTTCCAATTCATATTCCATTCTTTATAATTCCCTATATAAAGGTTAAGTTTACATTCCATTTTCAAATATCGGGGTTAAAACCAATTTCCACTTCTCTATATATATTCAAACTTATATACTAAATTTATTAAACGACCCAAACTTCCCCTTTTGGGAAAACCCGGATTGAGTTGAGAACACGACGCATCATAACATAAACAATAGAACATTTCATTGCTATTACAACAGTTACATAAGAGTACAAGAATATCCCAAAGTATGAATAATTATTACACATTGAAAATACAGTATCAGAGATTTAAAAGTTACATAGCAGCTGAAAATAATACATAAGTATAGTGCGTAGCGGAAAATAACAACTGACACAACTGAAAGAGATACATGGATACAAAGCTTTCCGAATATAACTCCAACTGTAATCCATGATCGACATTGAAATCACCACGTCACACAAAATCAAGACCACCTGGATCCGATCGGACATTGCCACCCCGAAGCCCCTTCCGCCGCCTGTCACCGCCATAACCACTTTCGAACTCGGAATTTCCAGCACCAAGAAAGACGCACTCAAACCTATTGGGTTTGAACGCATAAACCTCATGAATCACGGCATGATGAATGATCATACCCCTGCCAATCGAAAGATCTCGAGCTAATCCATAATCGTTACTTTGAAATCAGGATTTAATCTTGCGTGATTCGATCGCAATTAATGGATTTATTTTCGAGCAACAAGGGCCCTTGAAACGTGATAGCGGCTGAACGTTATAACTAAGGTTAGGGTTTTGAATTCCCTTTTATACCCCTTTAATTTATTTTATATATTTTTAATTCGAAAATGACTCGTTTAATCTCTGAACTCCAATACAAAGCCAACGACTGTTGCCCCAAGCTAAATACCCCCATTCCGGACATAATGGAATAGGTTTCATCGGCCCATTTGACCGTTTTAGCCTATTTTTCTTTAAATTAAAATATAAAACATTTTAATATTAAATTTGATCATACATTTTAATTTATCGGGGCTACATACTAACTCCAAAAATTCCCGAAAAATAAATCTAGCTATATTTTGATAATACCGTCCTAACAAAACTAATTTCGTCAAATTCGGAGATTTGAAAGATGGTCATTTTCTGGTTGATCCAATTCAAATTTAAACTATCAAAACACATTTAAATTTACTGTGCTCACATATTAATTCCAAAAATTATGAAAATTGGTACCTAGTAATAATTTGACATTCGGATCCAACAAAAGTGGTTTAGTCGAAAACGGAAGTCGTTTCCAAAATGGCTATTTATTATATTATATTAAATTCCATAGCGACTATTTCAAAATTTAAACTGGACATAACTTTCAATTCCCGTTATGAAATCTGGATTTTTCACATTCGTTGGAAAGGTATTTTTAAATAGATTCTAATATTTCTGGTTTTACTGAAATCCGATTTATTTTGAATCATGTGCATTCATTCGAAAATTGAAATCGAATTTTCAAACTACCACGCCATTTCTACTTCATTTTATAATTAAAATAAATTTATTCATTCTAACTTCGATTTAAATAAATTTTTAATCGTTACCATTTAAAATAAATCATTTTAAATATGCAAAATCCATTAAAATTGCTAAAATAAAAATTTTAAATTGGTTCTGAAAATCCGGGTTGTTACAATTTATCTATTTATAAATATTTTACTTAATTTATAAAACATTATTTATATGTTAATCTTCCCAATTTATCTGTTAAAACAGATTTCTATTTAATTCTACTTTAAATTAATATTTTCCATTTATCTGTTACAATAGATTTATATTTAGTATTTATTTTCCAAATATTCTCTTTTTTATAAAATTCTATTCATTTTCCAAATATTTCCTTTTATAAACTTCTATTCATTTCCCAAATAATTGTATTTATTTTCCCAATATTTCCTTTTATAATTCTATCTGTTTTCCAAATAATTTCTTTTATAATTCTATTTATTTACCAAATATTTTATTTTCAATATACACTTTGAAAATCCCCTTTTTACTTTCCAGTATCACTTATGGTATTAAAATACCAAATCAAAAGGATAAATCATCATCCAAACACACATAATCAATAACAGATTATATAGCACATCATATATCACAATATATGAAAAACAGTATTATAAATATTGAGGAATCCAGTTGGATCCCTCCAACTGTTTCCCTGCATCACAGATGGTAAATAATAGGAATAACATCATTTCATTTCAGTATGAAATATTCTGATAAATAGAATCAATATTTGATTAACGATATATATATATTCTCAATCAATTAATTAGTAGTTCATCTAGACAAACAACACACAACAATCAACCGTCATTTATCAATTCTAAAAATACGTTATTAAAATATAAAATGAGCAGAGTTGGTGAGATTTACTCACTTGTTTTCGCAGTTGACGGTTTTTTTTTAAATCAAACAGACGTTTGATTTTACCACAGAATTCCAGTTGCCCTATTCTCAGGCACGTCAGTGCTATAACGTAGATATCTTTGTTATGATTCCGACGTGATTAGTTTCGTCTGTTTCTGTTAACGAGCAAACAAATTATACAATTTAACAGTTTTAACGAATATTATAAAATCTATCAATTATTAATTATTTAATATATACACATATACATATATTTCATTAATTTACCTTAACTCCAAAAGAAACTGCTTAATCAGTGGTAAATCCCTGGATGCCTTTTACTCATTTATTAGTTTATCCCAAATCGTTGTTAATCCTGTAACTCGTGATTAAGAATCATGTCCCAGGCAAAATATTCGGTAATAAGTACCGGCAACTTCTTCCTTTACACTGTCCACTGCTGAAAATTTGACATCATTCTCTACAATGACCCATGCACATCCCACTTTAACATCTGAAATGCTCCTATTTTCACTGGAAACCTAAATAGCTTCTTGTACATCTTAATCAAGTCATTTACCCTAGTTAAATTCCCTAATGTAATTAGGCATCACGTTAATTACCTTAAACTCCCAATCCACGTGTTTCTATTATTCTCAGTGCAAAAATCTCGTTTCTTTCTCTTATAGCTCGAGATCATTCACCACTTTTAGATCTCCATTGCTCCTCTCACAGCCAATCGAAGCTCAAGCGAACTCCCACTCAACGGTCGCCGGTGTCTGACCTCACCTCCGCCACTTATCACTCCACTTCCAGCGTTCCCAAGCCCTCATACAAACTTAAAAACTCAAACCAATTTCTCCGTCTAGGGTTGTGTAACGACCCGCACCCACTCAAGGGCGAGAGTCGCTTTCAGAACATAACGCATAATAATAACAGCATCAAAAGATAAACATAATATATATTACATCAGAGTTACATATCCTAAGGATCCATATATTACATTATAGCACAGCGAAATAAAAAACAAAATGTACATGGCTGATAAAGGTTAAGGATAAAGGATAGAGGTAGGCCCAACTACTGGAGTCTTCTAGAGTAGATCCAGAGCAATCCAAATCCAGCTCTTACTCCAAACCAAAAGCACTAGCAGCTAACTCAAAAAGATAACTAGATAACCTGCTAATCAACCTGCCCGTGTGGAAATTGTAAGGACCCGTAGTTTGCAAGGGAAAAACAAACTACGAGTCAGTCATGAGACTGGTGTGAGAAAATTTTTATTAACTAATCTTATACTTAGCCTTATTTTGAATAAGGTATCTCAGGACTACGCTGAATGTCGCGGAACGGGTTTCCTCCCAAGAATACGTGCACCACCAACTACCAAAAAGTAGACTTATGAAGCTAACATTGAACCAATAATATGCAGTTCCTCAAACTACCCATTTAGGTTTAATTCCCAAATTTAGATTTTCCAAATCCCGTTATCTTTACAGAAATTAATCCTTTGGACTTTATACCCGAATTCTTATTTTAAATCATTTGAAATACATATATAGCTTTCATATCAAATTAGCTTTCACTTCGGGATTTCAAACCAAAACATATTTGAAAACCTTAAGTATATACGATATTAGCATATTAAAATATATGCCACCTGATCGAGAAATCCTCCTGATAACCAGTCTCCAGGTACACCTTACCGTCACGATAATAATCCAGATACGTCCTCTATACACCTCGAGAGCGAACAATACCATACATTCCTGACTTTTCATCACCAGTGCCGTTACCCGATCATTGGTAACACATAGAAATCATTTTTTTATCCCGAAGTGGGGAAAATCATTTCACAACATAATAATTACAAGTACTTTAAAATCATAGTACTTTACAACAGCAATTCACACATATGATCAGTCACTATAAATCATATAACCTTTTAGCTCGTACGTCTCAAAGAAGAGTGTTAAGAAAGAGAACAAATTCTCCGCCACCAAACAGATATATCATTAAGAGCAACTAATCGGTTATGTGATGAACTACAATGTCAAACACATAATATATTTATAAGTCATTCTGAAATCATCGGGTTTAGTACTTGAAATCCATTCTGTTTTATGTAACATTTTATAAAACATCCCTATCCAAAATCGGGAAAACATTTCTTTTCACTTAAGAAAATCACATTTCAAAACATTCATTAAATTGAAATGAACCCAAAAGCATCGCTAAACACCTCATAGTCAAATCGTGAAGTGCTTCGCAAGGTGTTAGCATACAACAATTATCTACCCAACCCCATGCTAAATATAAAAGCAACTATTTGCTCATAAATTGGTCGAGCACAATCCAACCAATCAATCAACCATGATAATGAACTTGTATTATCAACCACATATAATCATATAAGCTCACTAACAATTATCGATATTAAACTAGCCGTTAATCGGTTGATAGCTTCCCACATAATTGAGTGACTACCCAAATTCTACTTAAAGATTGAATCTTTTGGGTTCAATTTTCTTTACCACATCAAATCACTTGCAAATAATTCAAACATACCACCACAAATCAATTAAGGCATGTATATACCTAATATTCCATAAAGGTGTAATTTTGTGAAGTAACATAAGTTGTTTCACTTCCAATTTCCATAAAGATGTCATTTTTACTCCATGAATCTTTTTAAGAATCATTAGCAAACATATATCATCAATATAACCACATATAAACCATTAATTTCCTAAAAGACATATCATCAAACACCTTATAGGCATCATATAAAACTAGCAAATAAACCCCTTTATAACTTGAAAATTATAACCCAAAATTAAAATCTGCTTACACTCATTTGAAAGCTCTCGTAAATAGGAATCAAAAGTACTTTGTTTCGTGGAAATCCAATTTAAATTGCAAAAGTTATGAGTGCTTAAAGTTTATAACTAAAAATACGTGAATTGCCATTATGCAATAAAAGCTATACTGATCGCCATAAAAATTATTCTACGATACTTCAAAATACTTTAGAAAACCATTATGTACTTATATAAACCATTCAAAAGCATTTTAAATTTATTTTCCCAAAATATTTGGGGTTTAAATTCAACTTTTATTTCCACTTAGTAAATTAAATTCCAATTTATCTTTAAATCCAAAAAATTAAATCATGCATTGACCATCCCATTCGTCGGATCACTTAGGAATAGCCAGGGAGAGCAGGAAACTATATTTTCCAAACCCAAGCCTAGACACTATCCTCTCTGTCATCCTTGAATGTTCTGGTATTTATTAATTTATTTAAAGAGACTTTATCATAAATTATTATCCTTCAACTTCAAAAATATTGCCTCTAATTGCGAAGGAGATTCGCCGATCACCAATGTAATACCATAATTGATGCGTCATGGTGTGTGCGAAACAACAACCATTATAAACATTCATAGCAACCATCATTAACATAATTTAATAATAACTGTGCAAAAGCGTTATAACACTACGCTTAATTGTTTGTGTGTTCAAAACTACACAACCATCATCCATCATAACAAACATCATACATGCAAATCATTAAATCAAGAAATAAAACAATTTAAAGGTTCAGTTTTTCTCACCCCGTGAAGTCCAAGCTTTTGCCTAAGGGTCCCTGGCTCATAGTCTTGCCCTCCTTTCTCCTTTTCTTCCTTTTCCTTTGCTTTATTTTTTTATTAATGAATTTCGACCATGGCCATGAGCTTAAGGGAGAGGGAGGAAGAAGTAGATTTTCAAGAAATGGAATGAGATGGTAAAGAAGGTAAGGGTGGTGGGTATATATAAGGAAGCTCAATTTCATGGATGGAAGACACGTGTCATTATAGATAAGTATGGAAAATGAGTGGCCACAATTCATCCTTATCCTTTTAAATAGTAAAGTGTGTTTTCTCACACACTTTCCAGCCTCGAATCGGAGTATCAAACGATAACGATTTTCAGAATTTTTTTTACCATATTGTCTGGTTTCTAATGTAATTTAATCCTATGTGTTCAGATCCAAAATCGGATGAAAATGAATGGATATAATTCATCATCATCCATTAAAATAGTAAACTGTGCTTTCTCAACACCTTCCGGCCTCGCGTCGGAGTATCAAATGATAACGGTTTTTAGAAATTCTTTCCCTGTACCGTCCGGTTTCTAGCGTATTTCAATCTTTTGTGTTCAAATCCAAAATCGGAGTTCATTCGGATTTTCAAATAGTTTATTTTAAATTTTTTTTCTTAATAACTTTCTATATTTGTATTAAGATTTTCCCAGACTTCATACATAGCTAATATTCTATGTTCTAAATTTTTCTGGATAGGTCTCAGGTTCCAGTTTTGCCGTTAGGTTAATCAAATTCCAATTATCGTCAAAATTTAGTTCAAATTTTGGCCTTTTATTTTTTTTCTTTTCCACATACGGATGTCGTTTTGCGTGAAACTTTCCTGAGTAATAAATTTCACTATTCCGGATCCAACAGAGGTGGTCTCACGATCTAGCGATATTTCGTTCTCAAGATATCCTCAAAATCATTCGTTTTTAGTTCAAATTTAACATATCAAACGGTTGCCCTTTTTTGACGTAACTTGGTTGGTTACCTAATTTCATCATTCCGGATTTAATGAAACTGATTTCATCAAAATCCGAGTTCGTTAGCTACTACTTCCTTAAAGAACTGCTATTTCTGAAGAGAAATCGATATTAAATTCTTTCTAAAATTTTTGGGTCATACAGGTTGATCGGAGCCGACCAGACCACCGGCGCTAGATGCCCCACCTCCTCCCCTTCCTACTTGCTTCAGACGCGTCCTCCCAATATCACCTGTGTCGCCTCCAATTGCCAACCCTAGTTACCGCTGCTAATATACTGAGACAGAAATTGATTCGAGCTTTCCAAAACTTATATGGCAGTGAAGCTCATATACTAAGGGTTTCAGAATTCAAACTTTAGTATTTTAGTAATTTATTTGGATTTTTAGAAGTTGGATTTTCTTCAGGTTTCGCTGAAGAGCAGAAAGATAAAAGTGACGACGGAAAAATATTTGACCAGAGGAAATGAATTAGGGTTAAGGGAGATAGGGTATTATATATGATAGGAAAAAATAATTTATTTCATTTTTAATTGATTATTTTATTCAATTATAATCAATCGCTATACATATTCGTCGTTTAAAAATCCATATGACCACATACAATATCCAATTTCGAAGAAACTGGACATACAGCTACAGTTTGACATTACGGACCCAATAAAACTTGTTTCGTCGAATTCCGAGTCTGTTTGCTCACACATCATATTTTTAAAGTCAAATTATTGACTGTTTTTCACATTAAAATCCCGTACGGCCATATACTGACTCCAAAAATCACGAAAGTTGAACTCTAACAAGAATTTAATATTCCGGATACAAAAAATAATAATTTCACTGAAAACGGAGGTCGTTTGCAAAACTGGCTATTTTTAAAGCTCTAAATAAACCCATTTAAATATTAATATATTTAAAAATAATTAAATTTTATATTAATAATTTAATATTAACGTATATATTCACATAGAATATAATACAGCTCCAAAATATTCCTATCTGAATTTTTTACTCGACATTTCAAAATACCATATTATACCGATATTCAATTTATATTAAAAATCCTTTTATAATATAAATAAATCATTATAAATTATAAAGGAATTCTATAATGACTTTTCGAAAATTTGATTTGGACACAACTCATAATCTATAAGATGAAATCTTGAATTTTCTCTTCCATTGAAAAATATACTTCACCAGCTCTGAACGTTTCTTGTTTCACAGAAATCCGGCTTAAAACGGATTCTGTATATTCGTTTAAAGTTTGAACCGCCAAATTAGGAACTACCACGCCATTTCAAGCTCGATTACAATTATAATATAAATTATATATTCAACTGACATTTATAAAAAATTCGTTAATATAATTCAAATTCTAAACTGAATTACATATTTTAAATTGTCCAGTTCACACAATATTGTCAATTCAACTTAATTCCGATTATTTCAGAATTAAATATATTATTCTACTATTTATATTAATTAAATATTCAATATTATTTAATTAAACAACCATTTAAATCACTAAATCACTATTTAAATAATTAAATAAATAAATTATTATACCGTAAAAATACGGGACTATACATTCTTTCCCACTTAAAAGAATTTCGTCCTCGAAATTACTAATGTAGGAAATAAACCCTATTAACTAGGTTAAAAATTATTTGTTTACTTCTTAAATTTCAGTTTCACTGTAACAACTAATTTCAATTGCATATTAATTCATTCCGAATAACTAAAATTTTCAAAAATTCTGAAAATTTTCTAACACCCTAAATTTTCGAAAAATTTCGCCAGCTTCTCCTTTGCACGGCTCAATCGGTACAACTACAACTCGCCTTTCTAGGTCTTCTCCAACCCAAAAGAAAATCAAACAGCCAAGTGGCTTGCCCAATAGGCTCATAAATCACCAAATTCATATAAAAATAAACTTGTACCTTTTTGTCTGGCATGTCATTATATCCTTTCCATCTGTTATCAATTCTGCAGATACCAATGCCACCCCAATCAAACTCCAATCAGTTTATCCTCAACGCAGTTATTTGCTTATATCCAAACCATAGTCCCATTTCAAACTCGAGTTCCATCCTCGATTCCAAACTATTAATTCACTAACCCAATTCCATTCCAAAATCTTGTCTCACAAATCCAACTATTTGACCTAGTTAATTTCCATAACCAGATTCCAGTAATTAATAAATTTTCAAATTAGTTAACTACCATTCAAAATCTGATTTTTATTTCATAAATCAATCCATTTCAATTCAAATAATCTTTTCCTCGGAGTTTTAACCAACTTAGCTTTTCAAAAATCAAATATTCCTTTTCTGAATTCAAAACAATTTACTTTTCTCAAAATAATTCAAAATCAAAATCTTTGGTAGTAATCCGTCACTTAGAACTCGAAAATGAGCATTGATGATGTGGCCAGCATCGTCAGAGTTATTTCCCAGCGATCTAAGTGAGTTTAATACTATATCACCTTCCCAAACCATTTCTTAATCATTTCTATTTTGAAATCAATTTCAAATACTATTCACAATGCTTTTTTAAAAAATAAAATCTCCCTGGATTTTAAGATTCCTATATATTTAATCCAAATCCATTTACAAACACTTCTCCAACTTTTAGGAATTTTAATTCCAGTTTTGATTTTAATTTCAAATTTAATTCATCTGATTTCATATATCAAATTTATGTAAATTATGATTGGTTATTTACATAGCCATTTCAATTATAATTCTACCTGATTATAATAACAACCAACACATCCAATAAACTATAATTTTTCCCATATCTATTTTTTCTTTGTATCAAAATATAATTTAGGAAAAATTATTTCATTTACCCTTATTTCAAAACATATTATGTCGGTTCATCGTATTCAAGTGTTTAGAAACTCCTACCGATACAGTGGATCAAACTGATCGACCCGAACTCTTAAACAACTCAACCAATAAATCTCCACAATATAAAACCATTTTAATATCAAATAACAAATACGTGCTCATATATATACACTCACACTCAATCTAAGGTATTACTAACCCCATCTCTACTGAGTCATGTCACAGAGCCATGGTAATCACTTAACCTTCAGCTCTGATACCACGGTAACGAACGCGAATTTTCGACCTCGAAAATCGACACACAACACCATGTCGACTATTCAAGAATCGGAAATACCGGAACATTAATAGAAAGAAGTTAGAGGGTGAGAATAGATAAGATATAGAATTAGAATAGAAGAAGGAGAGGAACAACAACAAAATACGAGTAACACGAACATCACAGCGTAGTATACAACATAACTTTTGAAATACAAATTTGTCATTGTTATATACGTACCATAATTAGAGTACATCACTTACAACACATCGGAAACAAACAATAGCTATAAAATGTTGAAGCCTCCTGCTCCAAGAACTTCCAAGTATATCTGTAAAATCCCGACTACTTGACTGGCCGTACAAAATTTGACACCCAAGAGTTTAGGGTAAAACAAAACAAAATAAACCTAGGTCATTCAAGGGACTGGTGTGAGTAAACAATTAAAAACAGTTTGAGAAAATAAACGATATCTCATAAGACCACGACGTATAACATAGAACGGGGTTTTCCCTTATAAGAATCCAAAACACTTGATTTAACTTTCAAAAATCCTTTTGAAAGAAATGATAATCTTTATATCAAAACTCTTTGATATTATAATAATGTCTATCAACCACAACTAAATAATCATCTAGCAAAACGCTTTCATCTCATGTTCCACATACACAATATATATTCAAAAACCGCGGGCGCTTATTGGGTAATGAATTCCAACTGGCAAGGAATGGGACCAACTTCCGACAATGTATCTCTAGAGAGGAATACACCGGGTTCAACAAGAACATCTTGTAACCTAGGCTAAACGTGACCGATCAATCATTTCGCTCGAGTGAACCGAATGTATTATCACCAACGGTTGGGATCAGCAACCGTTTCCCGAAAGGGACAACATCGAAATAGATTATAGAAGTAAATGGAATTTCTCTAGATCAGGTGACAATACACCTTAATTGCCAGCTAACCACTTAGCCATGCGATCTACCCGATTTTATACCAATTCCTGGTTGTGAGGCTAAAGGTCATAACGTACAGATCACACCTTTATTTACATTGAATGTCACATCGTCATACCCGCCAAATCACAAATTGATTTCCCTAAAACTACCACGGGTATACAGCTAAGTGAAACGAATTCCTCTGCCACCAAACGTAAATACGTTTGAAGAGATCAACTTACACGATATATTAAATATACTCTGTCGGACATACTTCCATATAGTTTGTCCTGGGACTGGACAACCCGAAGGCACTATTCTGTATACCCATCTTAGGCAATTTCTACCTAGGATTTGCTAGAACAGCTCTTGCATAAACTCCGTCTTCAATTATCTTCATCATATTTGATTCGCAACGCTAATGCCCATATGTGACACGGCCCAAACTCGCCCTTTCGGGAAAGCCTGGATTGAGTTGAGAACACGACAGATCAGAACACAAACAAAAGAATATTTAATTGCTTATTACAACAATTTCATCAGAGTACAAGAATATAACAGAGTATGAATAAATAATATACATTTGACAAATATCAGAGATTTAAATTACAAAGCAGCGGAAAATCAATACATAACACAGCTTTAAGAAATACACGGATACAGAGCGTTCCGAATATAGCTCCAGCTGTAAACCAGGATCCTGTAAAAGTAAATCTGCAAAAACCCAATTACTAGCTGCCCGTGTGGAAAATAGGGGAACCCAGAGTTTAGGTTAAAATAATAAACTCCAGGTCAGTCATGTGACTAGTGTGAGAACTAAAACAGTTATTTAAAACTTTACTTTAAAATAGAGTAAATCAAGGGACCACGCCATATAACACGGAACGGGTTTCTTCCCAAGAATACAAGTGCATAAAACAAACAACGCAATACTTTTTGGAAAAATGAAGCTATTATAAGACTTTGGTCCCATCACACAATGCAATGCAAGCCGAAGGATAGAGTTTTCCCTTATAATAGCCAAACATGCTTGGTACGTTTTAAAACAAATCTCTTTTGAAATTACTATAAGTGCATAGTGTATCAAAACAACTTCAAATTTAATTGTATAAATCATAGACGGCATGGGTACCATATATCATGTCGCCATACTAGTTCTACAATTAAACTGCACAATGTCGTATTGGAAATTGCATTCCATCTGTGAACCAAGGCAAGGGATCGTCCTTACCGCTTCGAAACAATCTAGCACCATGTCTCAGGGTCATAACGCATCAACCCTTGGATCGTCAGGGCCAGTCCACCTAAGTAGATTAATAATCCCTGAGCGATACATTTCCCCGCCCTATAGGGCGTAAGTTGGTCAGTATATCGACCATGTCATCCATCAGCCCCGTAGTGACCGATATATCTGAGGCGCCTCGCTATCCATCAAATAATATGCAACATCTACATAAGTAAAATGTTTGGGCTCCATAATATGACACCACTCCTAGCTAGAAGGAAACGCATGCCCTCCCTGAGGTCCTCTCCCATTTCTGGTTCACGCCGAGGTGTGAGGCTCGCGAATTAATGCTATACACAAAGTTATGCTATTTAAAGTCGTGCTTTGATCATCAACCACAAGTCTCTTCTTTTCAACAGAAGCCTTGATTATTTGCTTCTCAGCATGCCACACTGACAATTCACGCCATGCAACTGATGTCTATCGATATATAACCTTTGAGCTCGTACGTCTCAGAGAAGGGTGTTAAGCAAGAGAATAAATTCTCCGCCACCAAACAGATATATATTTAACAGAGATCAATCAATACAAAATAAAATCCAATGTTGGACACACATCCATTTACTAGTTCATTCTGGGTCTGAACGAAACCAGAGGCACCATGTTCCTCGTCTCATATGTCCAATGCAGGAGAGAGGTCCTCGCATATCTGGTCGATCTCCAAGTACGTCTAGACGATCACCACTTATTACCTTGTCTTGGGTGTACAGCCCAATCAAGAAATCAGTAATCATCCAAACGATGTGAATACCTCTGGTCTTCAACCACCGTCTTCACCGTTGACTTATCGTTGTATCAGTTATTCAAAATGGGATAAACCTGGTCTTTTCGAATAACTCGCGTATCTTATTAACAAGTGCTATAAAAACACAACATATACCTCATTCCAATCTAGAATATTCTTTTATTCAAATATTCATATCTTTTGGGAAAGGTTCCCATTAATTTTATCAAAGATAAATTCTTTAAATTTATTCTTTAATCTTCCTTTGGATATCATTTCAAACCATATTAAGGTTTACCCAAACTAGTCGGGATTAGCGAACGTTACCGAAGTAATCATTTGTTTAATTTCCCAATCCCAACCTATTCATCCCATGGAGCAAAACTGGTAATACTCCATATCTAACACCACGGTGTTATCGGCAAATTTAATTACCATTTCACGTTCAAATCTAATTAAAGATTTAACTATCGCTTGGAGTAAAACTGGTGGTACTCCATTCTCGGTCATTTCCCGAATTTGATAATTTAAATTATCACATTCTCATTTCAATTTGATTAAAGATTCATTAAAACTCCACTTAGTTTTAATCTTCCCAAAAATCAATAATAATGATTACTTAACTTTGGAAACACAAACATGCCGCATCGTCAATCTATACCGTACCATTGATTTCTACCTATATATAACCTCTAAGCTCGTACATCTTAGAGAAGGGTGTTAAGCAAGAGAATAAATTCTCCGCCACCAAACAGATATACACTTAGCAGAGATCAACAATCTAGTTCGAAATACAATGTTAGACATGTAATCCTTTCTTTAACTGGGTTAAAGAACCAATGTCATTTAAAAAACAGTTCAGGATAAATCCAAAATCACATTCCATTAATTATGGAACCTTCACATAAACAGATTAATATATAATTGATATCAATTTCCATATCCAACTTAAAATATAAATGGAATAACGACAAATCCTTTTAAATTCCATATATATTAACAGTCTTCCTCCATAGAAGCTCATTTCGATTATTATTAAATTGAATTCCATTCCATTCCAATTTATTGTATTAAATTGGAAAACTTTACTTTGGAAAATTTCCTTTAAATCTTAATAAAAAGATTTATAAATTCCAAATCACATTTCACTGTTAATTGGGTTAAAGAACGAATGTCATTTAAAATACAGTTCACAATAAACCCAATAATCCAATTCTTTTATTCAATTCTAATTAAATATTAATTAATTGGAAAATCTTCACTAAATCTTCAATTAAAGATTTATTCTTTTCTAAACTGGGTTTAAGAACAGTGTTATTTAAGACACCGTTCATGACAAACCCAAAATTCCATTTGATATTAAATACAAGGCTCTGAATAGAAATTATATTGGCTTATATTCAATATCAAATTCTGAAACCAACAAATATCGTATTTGAAATAACGATATGTATATATCTTAAATTTCCATAACGATATCCGTATAATCACGAAATCCAATATCGAAATATTCCGAAGATTATTTCCATTCCAATTCGTTCGTTGGAAATTTCTGGTTATATTAAAACCATTCACAAATCCAATTTATTTTATTTAAAACTTATTGGATTTCAAATCTAGTTAATAACTAGCTCACTTTGATAAAAATATTTTTTTATCTTTACAAACGTGGAATTTTTCATCCCAATTCTTTCCAAATCATTTATTATGATTTTGCACAAACTATTAATATTTTTAGTAATTTTATTAAGGCCCTTTCAGTCTATTTCCATAAATGGTCATCGAACTACACTTACAGCGACCTTTTCCAAATTTGATTTGGACATAATTCCAAATCCATTCGTTAGATTTCAAATCTCTCATATTCGTTGGAAAGCTCTTCTCGATACAAACCCAACCGTTTTAGTTTTAGGAGCTGACAGTCGGATCTCCCGTAACGTCAATCCGAAGTCAATGGTCGAAATTCACGAACAGTCGCGGCGCGACGCGTTTTATTCAGACCATTAAATATAATATAATATATATATATATATATATTTCATCGATTTTCATTTAAAACGTATTTTATAATTCGTTTTAAAATGATTTTAACTTCAATTTTAATTTTAAATCAAAATTGAATATTCCATATCATTATAATATTAAATGATAATACTTTCAAAATATCAGATTTTGAAATCAGTTCTCTTTTTGATATTCATTATAAAAATGAATAAAATCGATATAAATATCGTTCGCATCAAAATGGCGCATATCTAATTAGCACGGCTTCATATATTTCAATATTTTCGTGTCCATCCAAAATCGGACATCAAATTCACATTTTAATCCATTACCGAATATTATTTTAAAATAATCTTTATTTTAAAATATTCTTTCTCTCTAAATTGGAATCAGACACAGTCAATTACCATATAATGTTATTTATATGGATTTTTCACACACATGTACACAACAATAATTATACACAATCAACCATCATCCAAAGTGCAATTTACAACTGTATAAGCGTTAGAAATAAATAATGAATGCTCATCACAGCCTCTCAACCCATCGATTGACATACAACTAAATATTGGGATTAGTGTATGTCCAATATCATCCCAATACCTGTGTGGGGTTTTCAAACAACAAATGCTGATTATTATTTGTGCAGTTGGGCGATGTGTAAAATTTATCGTCCCAATCAATATCAGTTAAATGGATGTACAAAAACAAACCGTTCGATTTGTAAATGAATATTTATTTTCATTTCAGGAGAATTTTATGCTGTTTATATGTACGTTAAAAATTATATTTTTAACGATAAAATATTTATTTCAACACTTGAATATTTTTAATAGTTCATACATTCAATAAAAAATGATATTTTTATTATTCAAACATTTTACTCAATGCATGAATATTTTATATATTTTATTTATATATTAAAAATGATATTTTTATTATTCAAATATTTTATTCAACACAATACAATCAACAACCACAATACAGTCCATTCAATCTAAACAAACAACCGTGGTTTGTACAATAAATAGTGTCGAGGGCTTCTAAGCCCCGTCTGCATCCTAGTATATATTTAACTGTAAAATAATTAGAGTGAGAAGGAGTTCTCACAGTCAGTTTCTACTCTGCCAGTTTTATTTCTGAATTTCTGAAAAGTTTGGATTTGAATTTGCCCGCAATTCTAACTAGCTCCAAATTGGGCCTAGTTAGTCTTGTTGTGAAGCTCTCATCCCCACGATCGCAATGGATCTGGTTTCGCGCGATTTGGACCTCGCACGAGAAAGTTATGACGGTTTAAACGTTGGATAACTTCAATATGGAAATTAAATTAATTAATTACTTAAATGAATTAACCCCTTAATCTTAATCACCTTTGATTAGCCGTCCTAATCCTATCTTGCCCGTTCGTGTTTCCTGGAATAAAACAAACCCAACGTCGAATTCAAACCCCCCCATCTCGCATGAAATCTGGAGCGCTGGAAGCCGATCTAAGGTGGCTACGAGATGCGCTGAGACCAGGGCTCCCCACGCCAACCATATCAGCCCTCACGATAGGCCCCACATGCCGGGAACGGCTCTCGAACGCAGCTCGATTGAGCTCGAAAATCCCACCATATACAACACGGTTTTCGATCAAACTAGAATGGATGTGAAGATCTCTCAAAGCACTTCGACTTTTCTTTTGGATTCATACTCTAATTCGTTGCGGTTTTGAAACGATTTGGGGATTTATTTTAGAGCGGTTTTGAGCGTTCATCGCTTTGGAGGCGGGTGATGGTTTTCGAATAATGAAATTAGGGTTTAAAAATTCCTGATTGGCCCATATATAATTTAATTATTAATTAATTCTAAAAATACATGTTTTTGCATTCGAACTCCAAATCAAACCCAACGACTGTTGCCCCTAGCTAAATACCCCCATTCCGGACACAATGGGATATGTCTCGTAAGCCAATTGGACTGTTTCAATCAGTTTTCATTAAAATTAAAATATAAATTAATTTAACGTTCAAAATTGATTTCAACGTACATTTTAAATTACCGGGGCCACATACTGACTCCAAAAATTCCAGAAAAATAAATCTAGCTATGTTTTGACGATACGGTCCTAACAAAACTAATTTCGTCGAATTTGGAGACCGTTTGAAAAATGGTCGTTTTGCAGTCGATTAAATTCAAACTGAATTTACCAAACGCGTTTAAATTTACCACGCTCACATATTAATTCAAAAAATTATGAAAATTGGAATCCAACAATAATTTGACATTCCAGATCCAACAAAATTGGTTTCGTCAAAAACGGAGGTCGTTTGCAAAATGGCTATTTTTAGGGGCTATATATTATATAAAAAATATATAATTTCTACAGCGACTATTCTGAATTTTCAACTGGACATAACTTTTTATTCTCGTTATGAAATCTGGATTTTTCACATTCGCTAGAAAGATACAATTAATCAGATTCAAATGTTTCTGGTTTTACTGAAATCCGATTTATTTTGAATCTTGTACATTCATTTGATATTAGAAATCGAATTTTCAAACTACCACGCCATTTCAAGTTCGTTTTATATAACAACAACAACAACAACAACAACAAAGCCATATATCCCAACAAGTTGGGGTTGGCTAGATATGGAACCCAAAATTAAAATAAAACATAATAAATAATAATGATAATAATATATATATATATATAAAAGGGTTTAAAATAACCAAAATGATAAAAAGTAAAAAGATTCAATAAAAGTGAAATAAAGTCTTAAATAATTAAAAAGATTAAAAAAAACAAGGTTCTGGTACATGGATTGCCAACTTCCATGCACTCCTATCCACTACCAGCTCTTCAGATATACTCCAATTACTTAAATCTCTCTTTATTATCTCCTCCTATGTCATTTTAGGTCGACCTCTACCTATCCTTCGGCCTTCAGCGCGGCCTATAATTCCAACACACACAGATGCATCGTATGGTCTACGTTGGATATATCTAAACCATCTCAAGCGGTGTTGGACTAACTTCTCTTCAATAGGTGCAAATCCAAGTTTTTCCCAAATCTCCTTATTTCTAATCCGATCTCGTATGGTATGCCCATAACTCCAGCGCAGCATCCGCATCTTTGCTACACTTATCTTCTCGACGTGTTGCCTCTTAGTAGGCCAACATTCAGCACCATATAACATTGCAGGCCTGATTGTTGTCCTGTAGCATTTTCCTTTAAGCCTATGAGGAATCTTCCTAACATAGAAAATGCCAGATGTTAGTCGCCATTTCACCCATTCTGCTTGAATTCTAAAACTAACATCCTTATCAATCTCCCCATCAAACTACAACATAGATCCTAAGTATCGAAATGATTCCTACTTGGGTACACTCTACCAGCCAGGGTGACCTCTCCGTCATCTGAGCTGACACCGCTAAACTCACACTTCATATACTCTGTTTTAGTTCTACTAAGCCTGAAACCCTTTGATTCCAAAGTCTCCCTCCACAACTCCAGTTGTCGATTAACCCCTATTCTACTTTCATCAATCAGTACAACATCATCGGCAAAGAGCATACACCAAGGAATCTCCCTTTGTATATCTTTTGTGATCTCATCCATCACTAATGCAAAAATATAGGAGCTCAAAGCCGAACCTTGATGTAATCCTATGTTAATTGGAAAGTCTCTGGTCTTACCATCGCATGCCCTGACACTAGTCACAACCCCCTCGTACATATCCTTGATAAGGGTAATATACTTTGATGGCACTTTCTTCCTTTCTAGCGCCCACCACATAACCATCCTCGGCACTCTGTCATAAGCTTTCTCCAAGTCAATAAAAACCATCTGGAGATCTTTCTTCTGCTCCCTATATCTCTCCATAAGTTGTCTGACCAAGAAAATCGCCTCAGTGGTTGACCTTCCAGGCATAAAACCAAATTGATTCCTAGAGACACTTGTCAGCCTCCTCAAAGGCTGCTCGCAAACTCTCTCCCAAAGCTTCAATGTATGACCCATAAGCTTAATTCCTCTATAGTTTGTGCAACTTTGAATATCTCTGTGATGACCCCAAACCCCCGTTCCACGGTGGCAAGGGTAATCTTTGGAATATAACACATAAACAAATAACAGCAGAACAGAAATATATCATTACACCAGATAATGTACAACAGAATACACTGGATAAACATAATCATCACAGTTACAAAGTATACAGGATCACACTTAGCACAACATACAGTTTCAGCTTTATATTAAATGTCTACAGCGGAATCAAACATAATATACATAATAGGAGCTGAACAGCATAAAATAAGTCATAGAATCCATCTTCAGCTCCATAGCTATCTAGAGAGAGCCTGCTAAAACCTGAATACAAGGCTGCCCGTGTAGAAAATAGGGCACCCGAGTTTGCAAGTGAAACAAACTACGAGTCAATCATGGGACTGGTATGAGAAATCTACTTAACTTATTTTATAATAAGGCCAATCATAGGACCACGCCGCAAACGCGGAACGGGTTTACTCCATTGGATTGCCAGTTCTTAAAACAAGTAAATCATTTAAACATCGTAATGCTTTTTACAAAAATGAAGCCACTATAAGACTCAGGTCCCATCACACAATGCAACGCAAGCCGGAGGATAGAGTTTTACCTTATAATGGCCAAAATATGCTTAATACATATAAAACAAAAGCATTTGATATTATTACTAGTGTTTATATGTTTCAAAAACAATTTCAATCATAAGTATCAATCATAGATGGCATGGGTACCATATATCATGTCACCATATACAGGTTTACAATCAAAACTGCACGATGTCGTATTTGGAAATTGGATTTCCATCATGAACCAAGGCCAGGGATGTCCTTACCGCTTTGAGACTGTCTAGCCCGAGCCTCAGGGTCAGAGCGCATCGTCAACCCTTGGATCGTCTGGGTCGGTCCATACGGAGTGGACTAAAATGCCTGAACACTGCGTTTCCCCACCCTATGGGGCGTAAACTGGCCGGTATATCTACCAGACCATCCATCGGCTCTGCATAGACCGATATAACCAAGGCACCTCGCTATCCATCATCCACATAAGTAAAACATCCGGGCGTGTAAAACCCAAACACCACTCCTAGCTAGAAGGGAACGCATGCCCTCCCTGATGTCCTCTCCCGTTTCTGGTTCATACCGGGGTGTGAGGCTAGCGAATCAACGCTATACACAAAGCTAGATATATTAAATCCATGCTTTGATCATCAACCACATGGCTCTGCTTTTCAACAAAAGCCTTGATCACTGCATCTCTGCATGCCACGTTGTCATCTACAACGTCAGACACACATCCAATTACAAGTCCGTTCTGGGCCTGAACGAAACCGGAGGCACCTTATTCCTCGTCCCATATGTCCAATACAGGAGAGAGGTCCTCGCACATTCAAACGATCAACAAGTACGTCCGGACAACCACCACTATAACCCCTTCAGGGCAGCAACTCTCATCAAAGACATCAGTAGTCATCCATTTGATGTGAAGATCATCGGTCTTGCACCATCTTCATATCTTCGACTTCTAACCGTCGACCAATTATTTGAAATGAGATTTAACTCGGCCTTTTCAAATAATTCACGTATATTTAGAATTCAAATCAACTCATTTCCACGGTTAAATTATTTGACATCCATAATTCAGTTTATTAATGTAATTTTCAGGTCAAACACATTCAACCATCAAATATCCAATAAACCGAGTAAATTCGGTTTATTTCCATTCCATATGGTTTATAATATTTTATAACGATTTATCACTATTTTTATTTATTTAAAAATAGCTCATTTATTCAAACGACGCTTCAGGCCACAATGCGGCCATGGCGCTATTTTTCCTCAGATTTGATTTACACATATCTGAAAATCTAACCGTTGGATCTTTACAAATTTTATATCATTGGAAAGACCTTTTCAAAACGGACCCAACGGTTCCAGTTATGGGAAAATCCGACGGTCGGATCTCCCGATACAATCATTTAAATTTACGATTTCAAAATACGAACTGCAGCGTCGTTATTTGTTTTATTTTAATTATATATATATATATATAAAAATATAATCCATTCTGGCACTGTTTTTATTCAAATTTGAATTAAACATTTCACACAATCTAACCGTTGGATCTTTACAAATTTGGTATCGTTGGAAAGATATTTTCAAAGCGAACCCAACGGTTTCAATTTCGGGAAAATCGGACGGTCGGATCTCCCGTAATAATCGTTTAAAATCACGATTTCAAAACATGAACTGCAGCGTCGTTATTCATTTTATTTTAATTATATTTATATATATGTAGATATAAATATAATTCGTTCTTTGATTTCCAAACCATTTTTATTTCATATGGGTGCTACTATTCACACCCCGGTTTACACTTCCGGCCACCTTTATAAATTTAATACAAATGAATAGTTTTTATATTCTTCTGGCCACCAAATCTTATTCTCTCACTCAGTTATTAACCACCGTACTTCTCCTAAAAAACACGTACTTCTCTACAATTTCAAACCCCAACAAAAAATAACATTCTTCTGTGCCTATTAGAGCTGGAAGATCAAGACAAAAAAGGTTAAAATTGTTTGATTTTTATTGTTTTCTATTATGATATAGAACATGTTATTAGGGTTTTGCTAATGGTTTCGGTTTTCCATTGTATTTCAGGATATTTCTTCCGCTCCGTTGGAAATTTCAAGCTTGGAGGACATTAAATTTGATGACGTTGTAATAGAGAATGATAATGTAAGTTTTGGCTTGTAGCGTTTTTATCCGTATACATATCTTCTTTTACAAATTGTTACATTAATTTTATTTTTTGTCGTTTGATAGATGAAGTATTTGAATGATGATAAATTGGACGATAAACTTGATTGTTGTGATAATATGATGCAAGATTTTCGTTCAAATGACCAAAAAGATATAAATGTTAATTTACAAATCATTTCACAACCGACGAAGTAAGTACTCATTTATAAAAATTAAAATTGCTAATGTGGTTATGAAATTGTATTATGTTATTTTTTTCCTTGAATTATTTGCATGCATTTAGTTGAAGGTGCCGGTGGCCTCATTTTTTCGTTATTATATTAAATGGTAGTCAGAAGAGAAAATTGTAAATGCCGGGGTGCTTTTAGTTTTGGTGGCCAGAAGAGTAAAACGGGATGCAAATAGTAGGACCCTTTCATATATGTGATAAAAATAATATTTTAAGCCAACAAATATTTATTTCAACACATGACTATTTTTAACACTTCGTATCTATAATAAAAATATGATTTTTATTGTCAAAACAATTTATTTCAAACATGCATATTTTTAGCGATTCATATATATAATAAAAATGTGATTTTTATTGTTAAAACAATTTATTTCAAACATGAATATTTTTAGCGATTCATATATATAATAAAAATGTGATTTTTATTGTTAAAACAATTTATTCGTCATATGAATATTTTTCCAACACATGAATATTACAGAAAATTTCGGCATCATAACGGTAGGGGTTTAAAACCGGATCCGTCCTGAGTACGGCTCCTCACACTGCCTTACGCCTCGCGGCATTCCCTAAGGGGCTTATTCTAATGATCTAATCATTTCGATCATTTTCATATCACATTGAATTTTTTCACAAACAATTCCAATTTTGTTTCAACCACAAACAATCATTATCAACCACTCGCATTTATCAACCAAATTTCACGTCAACCAAATCCAAAACAATCAATATGTATCGTCCATGGTCTGTGGACGAGGGGAGTGTGTGTGTGTATATATATATATGTATGTATGTATGTATATATATATATATATCTATGTATGTATGTATGTATAAACGTATATATTTCCATTTCATTCTAACTTCATTTCAACTCACATATGAATTTTACAACGTATATATAGCTTATACATCGCACATATAATTTATACAACGCTTATACATGAGGTGTACAACGCTTATATAACTTATACATCAATCATATAATTTATACATCGCCATTCCATTCAAATTTGAATTTAGAAATCTCACATTGGGTTCCACTCCTCCAAAAATTGTAGGAAGCTCCAAAAATTCTCCAGTCTCTTCTAAAATGTAGAAGACGTCGCCACGAGTCCAATGTCTCTTGTTTCACTGGATTTCGATAGCATAGCAAAAAGATATGATTTTTATTGTAAAATCATAATTCGTAGCGCTTTAAATTGCTATAATCAGTTTAAATATTATACTGTCGTTACCTTTCAGAAGAGGTTCAAAACTAAGACTTTGATTTTCACGCAAACCGATGCGCTAGGGGGCGATCGAGTTGTACAACGTCGAAGAGAACGGAGAGGCGCACCATGGGGTGGGGACCGCGGTGAACTCGGTGGCCGTAAGGAGTCAGGGCAGCGGTTCGAAGTCTCGGACTTCACGGCGGCGGATCTCACAAATTACTGAACGATAGAGGAAGTGGCCTATATGGATTTGAAGATCTGGAGCTCCTCTACAAAGTTCCCAACTGGAGGTTTCGATTTTATAGCATGGATTTGAAGAAATTGAAGAGAGAAGGCCAGATCTCATTTCCGCCGTATATCGCGATGCGTCGAGAAAGAGAATATATTTTTTATAAAAATTCTGATTGGCCCGTGCTATTTATAATTCCAAAAACATCTGTTTTCCAAACAAAATCCAATACAAACCCAATGACTCTCGCCCCATCTAAATACCCCTATTCTGGACACAATAGAATATGTTTCGTAGACCTATTCGACT
>JASFAX010007012.1:0-28479 GCA_030737875.1 Allium sativum | reverse complement strand
AAGAGCAAGGAACGACCACACAAAACAGAGATCAAGCGCCAACTTAAGGTTAAACGCAGCAAGGAAGGTCATATACATCAGAACAAGTCGGGTCATCCATACAACACAATCAGGATCAGTCATACAGCATAGTTCAATTATACAGAGGGACCACGCGCGCCAAGCTAGCTCAAGGATGGTACTGCCCAAGGACGGTGATGCCCGTGCATCCTGAAAAGATCACCCACATTAAGGAAGTCACTCATTCTTGTATCAAAGAAATCAATCGTACAAGACGAAGAGAAGAATTGGTTCCAATCGCATACTCTATTCTGCAGTCATTCGTCCACGTTACCCTGATCGATCGTACATAGCGGGGGACACAAAGATGCAAGGAGTCGCGCATACATCCCACGTCCACTCGTGGATCGCAACCTCAGTTGTTCGCTCATTCCTCGATCAGTCACTAATGTTACAATCACATGCCACCTACAGACCCGAGAGATATCAACTCCAGAGCGATCGCTCATATGCCTGCTCTTCATGTTTTGATCAGTCACCCATCTACCATGAGATACAGGAAGCTTTGACAAGTCTCCTGTACACTCGTCGCCTTTCCACCTATTTAGTGTGCTCAGACTTATACAGTTGCTCGCTCGCTTCTAGGATAACTGAATACAATTGTCACCAGTTGGCTACAGCTAAGCGGTGACATGTTCGTATTTAATAGGACAAGCAACCTGAAGTCTGCATATATGATCTTCAAATAATTTCTTCAAGGTGGCATACCTATAAATAGGCCATTCCTCCACCGAATTGAGGGAGGGACTTCTGACCACCACGAAGTGCTACTAAATTCTTTCCTCCTCCCTTCCTTAAGCATTCTCAACCATCACCATCATTTCCACTGGAAGGATATTCACCCATTCGGCCATGGCATCCATTAGGATCTCCTAAGCAAAAATAGGTCAGAGACATTCTCCTTCTCCGTTACTCATCCATCCTTCCCCTCCTCGAATTCCACCATTCCTCCATCAAATTCCGTAAATTCAAGCGAGATTTGTATGTGAGGGTGAAGGTGCATTGAGAGAGTGAGAAGATGTATGAAAAGAGAGTTTATGTGCTTTGTAATCATTGTCACAATAATGCAAACCGTCTCCATAGTGGATGTAGGCCAAGCTTACAGCCGAACCACTGTAAAATCTTGTCTCCTTTTTAGTTTTCCTACATTTTTGCTTTCAATTTTTGTTGAGTACGAATCCATTTACTTACTAACTGCATTGCAAAAGTATGATTCTCGTACCCCTGGTGTTTCAGCCATTTTTTGGTGAAAACAGACCTGATGAACACAAACGTGGTCCACGACTTGAAATATTCTAGACAACCTGATTTATTGCTAATGACCCGAGGTAGGTCATACTGAAGACCTAAGTTGCATGGAAAATGATACATGATATATTATACTCATGGTCCATACATTCTAAAAGCATGGCGACCCATTATTTTTAATGCTTCCCACGTTGCCTTTGGTTATTGTATATACTTTATATGATTTTAGTTGTCCTCTTAATGCCATATTGTCAATATTCTGCCACGTGTCTAGACTTTGTATATTATAGTGTCACGTAAAACTATTGTTTGAGCTATTGTTACACACTAATTAGGAGCCACATTCATAGTACGACCAGTCCACTTAAACGAACAGTTGCTAACCCATGAATGGAACATTAAACAGCCGACCCTTTAAACACGCATATTCACAACCTGATTCACTATCATATGTGGTCATAACGACCTAAGCATACTCACATGGTTTGCACTACATGTTTAGTTTGTTTATGTACTATATGTGATATGAGCAGCTTTCAACTTATGCAATATTCAATGTGAGTTTTTTCCATACTGCACTCTAGCTTGTAATAGCATATATAAGAATGAAACGTATAAAAATTTCTATCCTTTCTTTTGCACAACATGTTGGGAGGACCTTAATCTTCCTGAGGGTGTTCCTATTCCCGGTTGGTTCATGGATATTTAGATGTTACGACGCTTGTTGAAGGACAAGAATATGCGCAGGTTCCAGCACCCGCTAAGATGGTTCCTCCTAACCCACCTGTAGTCATGAATTTTTCTAAGCTTTGTAAGGACTTCTCTAACTTGGGCAACAAGACTTTTCTAGGTACTGATATGAATGTGGAGGCACGAACCTAGATTAGGGAGACCAGGAGGATTTTCGAGCTATTGGAACTAGACGACAAGATGTGGGTTCGACTTGCAGCTTGGCAGCTTAAGGAAGAAGCCTCCTTTTGGTAGGTGAACGTTGATGCAGAAAGGAGACATATGGATTGGGCCAGATTAATGAATAGGTTTCACAGAGCAAATTTT
Source organism: Allium sativum (assembly GCA_030737875.1). Taxonomy (NCBI): domain Eukaryota; kingdom Viridiplantae; phylum Streptophyta; class Magnoliopsida; order Asparagales; family Amaryllidaceae; genus Allium; species Allium sativum. The sequence continues at coordinate 26,115 of JASFAX010007012.1, read as the reverse complement.
GGTCTTCTATTGAGAAAGAAATGCAGTTGGAGCAGTTGTTAAGCTTGAAGCGAGGAAATTTGTCAACAAATGAATATACCAACTGGTTCAACGAGTTATCGAGATTAGGCAAGTATTTGACTAATACCGCTCACAAGAAAAATGTTCGATTTGTAAAAGTGTTGAATCAATCTCCTAAGGTTTGGCGATGATTCACATTTCTATGGGAGAGACATTTGAAGCTTTGATTGAGATGGCATTGATGCAAGAGGACAAGAGGGAGGATGTTAAGGAGGAAAAGAGTGAAGCTTTTAAGTTTTCTTCTCCTAAAAATAAATTTTGGAATAAGAAAGACAAGAAAAAGCAAGTTGGAAATCCTCGGAAAGGGAAAATCAAGACAAAGATCAAGTGCCATGGGCATGGAATACTAGAACACCTTATTCGGGATTGCGGGAAGCTAAAGGGAAAGTGTTTTAATTATAGGTAGCCGGGAAATCTGAGTAAGGCATGTCGCTAGAGGACTGGACAGGGTACTGGTACAACAACAACTCAGACGCATGTATTGGAGGCAACAATGTCTAGAAGTGTCTCGGATAGAGGTAGGAAAGTCTTTTTGAAGGTCTGATCTCTATCTCTGGTTTTCCTATTCGCACTATTTTTGATTTGGGAGCTTCTCATTTGTTTATTTCTAGTACTTCGTTTGACTATTTACACTTAGAAATCTCACTAGTTACCGATCTCATAGTAGTTTCCAACCCTATAGGTGGTGTGGCATACCTATCTATGATTTGTAGGGTTTTTTATTTTTTTTATTTTAGGCGTTGAGTTGAATTCTGATGCCGCTGTATCGGTATTTTCAGGGTATGGGACGTTCTTATGGTTGGATTGGTTAGCCACATATGGGACAGTATTTGACTACGAAAGGAGGTCGTTAATTTGATGACATGTGGCGGTTGGACCATATAGATTTCTTGCAACCCCCGAGGGTCATTCATGTTGAGTTTTCTTTACTCCCAAGATTCTTCTATTTATACTTATTTTATAACTGTTGTCTGTGAGTATCCGAATATATTCGAGGAGGTTAGAGGATTGCCACATAACACAAGGACATATATGGACTACTGCATCATCCAAGATACGAGGCAGAAAGTGCTGAAAAATGTTGTTGTAGACAAAAAAATATCAAAGGAAATATTTTCCTAGTGATGCATTTTGCCGCTTTTCTTTAGAGTCAAAGGCAACATCTGTACCATCCAATGGCAACATTTTCCTGGTGTTGCCAATCGATACTAGTTGGCCACACATTATCTATAGTAACACTTTTACCTTCCAATGGAAACACTTTTACATCCCAAAAACGATGCTATAGATATTTCATCTCTAACATCATTAAATGTTTATTTAATAGAATACTACTACACAGAATTTGAATTCAAACAGTGTTTTATGAGATAAATTTTTTATTTCAATAACTTAAATAGTTCAAATTTCTAACTCCAACAATTTACAACTAAATGATTTACTACAACAAGGATTATTTACATATACATATATTCCTCACTTCATCACTCAGCTCAGTCATTAAATATACAGTTTCAATTTAAACAGACACCGATACCGACAAATATATTCCGAACCGAAGGCGATCCAAGTGTCGAGCTGAAGGCGAGCCGAGCAGCGGGTCCGGGTGCAATGTCGGTGGGGGTCCGAGGCCACGTAGTTTGGGGCCCCGCGGTTACATCGAACAAGTAGGCACCACCCCATTCATGCGATTTCAGAAGTCCAAGCCTTCTTTGAAACGACATTTTTTGTTTCAAACTTCCACTTCTGTAACACACTTTCGTACTGTTCGGTTTCTGGAACAACCATCAGCACACCTGTCAATTATAGAAACACACACAATAAACCGGAACAAAAATGAAATAAAATACAAGCAAATACAAAATTATTTTTAAATTTTATTTTTCCTCAGATTTCTGGTGTGTTTCTCATCATCTTTCTAGACTTGGTCTAATGATATTCAAGTACAGGAGCATCTCATAACATATATGCATAGTTTTAAGGTTTACCAAGCATTTCAGGTCAGTGGATAATATGCATATATACATAAGTATACAAGTTTCTAAATGTATACATATGTTCATAAGTGTACATATGCATATATGTGCAATAGAACGGTGAAGAGCAATGAACAAAACAAATTGGTCCATGGTGCAATATTGGAAAGTACACAAAGCTGTACATAAGAGTGATACAAGATGTGACACCCCACGTCCGTTAATGTCACTCACAAAGGGAATGCATTAAGTTTCATGAAGCGTTTTTGGCAAACAGACATAGAATATTACAAGATAGATATAAAATTTTGCAGTGGAATAAAAAAAACAACTTTATTAATCATAAGATACCGTGGTCCAAAACGTCACTTGTCTAAAACATAAAAATCCATTACAACATAAAAGCTACTGTCTTCTACTTAAAAAATATCAGAGTACATAAAAGAAGTAAAATTCCCCAAGAACAAAATATATCCATAGCAAGAAGGACAGGAGCTTGAGCTATAGATGTTAGAAGCTCTAGCAAAAGTCAGCAGAATCACGGTCAAGCCTGGGTGTTTCCTCCCTGAGAACCTCGGGGGAGGGCGGGGGAATAGAAGAAAGAAGGAGAAACAAAAAGGTTCAGACATAAAGTCTGGCGAGTCTAGTACGTTTAGCCAGTAAATAAATAAAAGTAACATGATAGGCATATTAAGTGGGTAAGAGAGATCATTACATAAATGGCAGGTGTGACAAGGCAGATAGGATAGGGTATATATATACTTCTAATGATAACTCTACACTATTACTAGTATAATCAGAATAAGATGATCCCTTCCACTACAAGTTGGTGGACTTAGGGCATACGTCCAAGTGTACCATAACCACTACCCTAATCGATCGGCTCCCTACCCCGTAGATACCCTATGTTGGCCCCATAGTAGGAGGTATCACTTCCTAAAGTGGCAACCCTTCATTTCCCAAGATGTGCACAACCATATCTACTAGTGTCATGGTTGTCTTATCCCCCTCTGCCCGGCTCATGCACGCACATGGCCCAGTCGGTTTGTGCCGTCTACACTGTCCTTTGCGTTTGGATCTCTTATAATCAGTTCAGTAAGCGTGCCCCTTCTCCGACCTAGTTCGAAGTATATACTTGATACCAACTCCAGGTTACTAGCCGAAATGGGTCCCACACAATATGATACAAGCTCTCTGCCTTGTCTTGTATCCCCCCACTAGGTTTTCACTGACTATGTATACCCCTAGGTGTCTTCAATTACGTAACCTTATTTATTTTTATAAGTTATGCTTACCCTAGAAGGTGTCTTTAGTTACATAACTTTATTGTTTCCACCGATTATGTATAACACTAGGTGTCTTTAATTACATAACCTTACTGAGTTAAATTTGTGGGCCTGTATAAATATTACCCACCCTTCAGATTTACTTAACCCACCCCCTTTACTTAATCAAGTTTACTTAACCCCAACTTAAGTCTAAGTTCACACAATCCCTGTGGATTAGATTTGGTTAAGTAGTCCAATTCTTTATCATGTCCATTTATGGTTTCATAATGGGCCAGACCTCCCACATTTGGCTTACAACATGTGGAAGCTGGATATGTCAGTCGGGTCCGGGTAGACTTATTCCACAGTTGGGCCTAACTCGTGTCATAGCCCGATTCGTATTTACGTACTTAGACCTCCCACATTAGGTTCAACATTAGTGGCTGTTGGATATACCGGTCGGGTCCGGGCAGAATTCCGTCACTAATGCTACCTAACCTCATTTCATAAGTACAATTACAATTCCTAATTGTAATTACTAGACATTCCATTTTCAATTACTAGACAATAGCCTAGTATGAACGATAATAGGGAAAATAACGAGAAAGTGACTAAAATGATCATCTTGGCATAAACGTAAACTAGTATGATAATAAGGTGAACATACATACTGGCATGGACATGAAATTGTCATCATGATAGGGTGGTAATTTAGATCACGTAAAATAGATCTAACATGATAACATAAGGTGATAATTTAGATCACATAAAACAGATCTAACATGATAACATAAGGTGACAATTGAGATCACATAAAATAGATCTAACATGATAGCACATGGTGACAAATTAGATCACATAAGATAGATCTAACATGACAACATAAGGTGAAATTTAGATCATATAAAATAGATCTAAAATGATAACATAATGTAACAATTTAGATCACATAAAATAGATCTAACATGACAACATAAGGTGACAATTTAGATCAATGAAATAGATCTAACATGATAACATAAGGTGACAATTTAGATAACATAAAATAGATCTAACATGACAACATAAGGCGACAATTTAGATCACATAAAATAGATCTAACATGATAACACAAGGTGACAATTTAGATCACATAAAATAGATCTAACATGACAACATATGGTGACAATTTAGGTCATGTAAAATAGATCTAACATGATAATACAAGGTGACAATTTAGATCACATAAAATAGATCTAACATGATAATATAAGGTGGCAATTTAGATCACATAAAATAGATCTAACATGACAACATAAGGTGACAATTTATTTCACATAAAATAGATCTAACATGACAAAATAAGGTGACAATCTAGACCACATAAAATAGGTCTAACATAATTATAGATTTAGATCTACATAAAATATCCACATGATAATTAGATATAACATAATTAAAGATTTGGATCTACATAAAATAGATGTAACATAATTAAAGATTTAGATCTACATAAAATAGATCTAACATAATTAAAGATTTAGATCTACATAAAATATCCACATGATAATTAGATCTAACATAATTAAAGATTTAAATCTACATAAATAGAGCTAACATAATTAAAAATTTAGATCTACATAAAATATTCACATGATAATTAGATCTAACATAATTAAAGATATAGACCTACATAAGATAGATCTAACATAATTAAAGGTTTAGATCTACATAAAATATCCACATGATAATTAGATCTAACATAATTAAAGATTTAGATCTACATAAAATGGATCTAACATAATTAAAGATTTATATCTACATAAAATGTCCACATGATAATTAGATCTAACATAATTAAAGATTTAGATCTACCTAAAATGGATCGAACATAATTAAGATTAAGATCTATATAAAATGTCCACATGATAATTAGATCTAACAAATAAATCTATCATAACATATCATAAGATATGATAATAGCATAGAATAGATCTATCATGTCATAACATAAAACATGAAAATAGCATAAAATAAATTTATTATGTCATAACATAAAACATGATAATAGCATAGAATAGATCTATCATGTCATAAAATAAAACATGATAATAGCATAGAATAGTTTTATCATGCCATAACATAAAACATGATAATAGCATAGAATAGATTTATTGTGTCGTAAGATAAAACATGATAATAGCATAGATCCAGATCATAGTCTTTCATAATTCACTTTTATTTATTTAAAACTAAAAATAACTATACTCACAAGGACTGGATCTATGAGAATAGAAGGAGAAAACTGAAATTTGAATCTCAAAATTTGATTTGGAAAACTGATAATTGAAGAAAGAAGATCCGTCTTAGTTCGCACACCAGCAGAGTTTGACCACCATTGTTTCTTTGTGAAGAAATCAATGAAATTAAGGTGATTTTATAGCCGCTAAGTTTCAAAAATCAAATAGCCACCTCAGCCCTAAAAGGGGGGTAATGGGCCGCTATCCACTTGAAAAAGGCCCGAATACCCAAAAACTTATATCCTTCATAACTTCTTCATACGTTATCTGTTTTACGCAAACCAGGTGTCTATCCTAACTAGAATTTTGAGATGAACATAATAACGTAATTAATTTCCCTTAATTATTAATATTAAATTAATTATTATTTAATTTATCCTTTTTAATGTTAACATAATTATGGTGTGTTACACAAGATGCACATGAATGAAAGGTAAAAAAGAAGCATATTTGGACTCAAGCAACAAAGCCAAAGCATGGTGACCAACAAAGCATGAATGAGAATAAAAGTGTGAAACTGAGTTAGTGCACAAGCCGAGTAGGGGTGCAACTATTCAAATTCATGGTAGCATAAGCAAGAAGCACTAAGTGCACACAAGAACAAACCAACATCAAGGAGAAGAAATTCAATTGTGGAGTGTTATTATCATTTTTTATATATAAATATTTATGTGCAAGCAAGTTTAAGCAACTGGACAAATAATTGAGGGAAACAATAACTCATAGTAAAGAATATGTGCTTATCAATTCTATATACATAAATGTGGACAGAGCAAGCAAAGTACACAAATAGTTTCATACAGATGCTAAGGCCACAAACAAGCACTTTGAAGTATTATTGCAGTATCAAGCAATGAAGCACATACATCATGGCAAGACAATATCACACATAGCATGCAGGGTGCACAAGCATACAACAATAAAGATCGCAAGTGTATTATTGGTTGAGGAAGTAATCGCTTCTGCTATTATCAGTGTAGAAGAGCAACATAAATCAACCAATAGGAGTGCAAAGCATTTGGTTGGGCAGTATGAAAAAGGATTCAACAATATTATCTGCTCTTATCACGACAATAAAGCGGAAAAGGAAAGACTTTATTTTCTAGAAGTATTTAAGTCCAAAGAGTTAAAGAATCCAAGTTTTTATTTCAAGTATGGTTGAATGATTCAACAAGAAGAATATATTTTTGGAAAAATATTATTTTGGGAAAGTTTAATTATTCAGCTATGAATTTAAATCAAATCAGAGCAAAAGCCCAAAATATCGAAGACCAAATCCAAGCGAGAAATCAAAGAGTTTTAGTTTTTCAATATCCTTATATAAACCAATCATCACAGGCATAATTGACATCGTAATAGGACACAAAATTCAACAAAGAAAATTCAAAGAAATCAAATAAGATATTACTCACAAGTTTACAAGTTTCGATCACAATCCAATAGCGTAAAATCGATGACGAGGGAAGCAATTGTAATTCAAAGCAATCAAAGAATCATCTCGAATTTAAGAAGTGGAAGAGGGAAAAACCTTAGTTTTCGATCGATCATTAAAAAGGAAGCTGACAATATTTTTTCTCAAGTGAAAACGAAACAAAGGCAAATAATGTTAATTATGTTCTAGCAGGAAAATAGAAATTTAGGGCAAAAGAGCTGAGGCGATGAAGGAAAATAGTATTGACGCGAACTGGTAACGTGGACCGTCGGATCATATTCATGCGGATTGATAATTTTATTAATCTTTTAATTTGAATATATCTATAAATACTGCAACATCGTTTTGATATCTATGCTAAGAACTTGAAGCAAGTGTTGTAATAGACAAAAATTAGCATGACTATCATTACATTATAACTAGCAACACCATGTAATTTCGTTGTAGTAGGCCATCTCTGGCATAGTGAAAAATATCTAATGGTAATCGTTTGAGCCTAATCATGATTGAAGATGAACCATCTAATATTCATATTCATACTCCATTAAAAGAAGTGGAAGAATCACATGTGGATGAAGATGATAAAGTTATATGTGTTGGAGAAGTATATTTGGACAACACTGGTAATTTGGTTGCACAACATGGAAACTTTTGTCTTTATTGCCCCAATTGTTTGATTCACAAGTCACCAATTGTCAAAGACTCTCATTAGTTTGTCTTTCAATTAAATGTTTATATATATATATAAATATATATATGCATATATATATATATATATATATTGCATGTAATGTACATGTTTCTATATGTGTAATAAAACACTATATAAATTATGCTTACATTTCGCTTATTATAGTTATTAGCATATGAGCACCAGTTTAAGGGGGAGTTACTTAGTTTAGGTTAGTTTTTGTTGATGAAAAAGAGGGAGAATTACAAAATAAGTTAGATGTATTAAGATTAAGGAACTTGTGAAATAGGTTAAATATGCTTAGATTAATTGGTGGTTATTGGAGTAAGGGGGAATCATAGTAGAATCAGAGCTAGTGAAGTATATTTTATAAACATAGGTTATCATCATCAAAAAGGGGGAGATTCATTGTTCTTGGGATGATGATTTTGATGACAACAACCTTAGGAATTGTTATAAAATGTGAATACTAACATTCTTGTTGTTATATATATATATATATATATATATATATATATATATATATATAGGTTATATACGAATGAAATATAGAATGAAGACCGCATAGTGTAAAGATTCAAGACTAATGGAATCAAGATTGAAGAAACCAAGAATGGAGGCTTAATAGTTTTATTATTTAAATTCATCAAGACAAGTAATAGAATCTTGATCTAAAACTTCACAATAACATCTTTATTCTAATTTAATTGTGGAATGGAATCTACCAACTTTTAAAAATAGCATATTTCAGATTTAACTATTTTTCCAAATTAATCTTTTAAATCATCAGTTTTGGTTTGTAACACCCCACATTTTAATTAAAGATAATAATTGGAGTTAATGTAATTTAATATTCAGAATTAAGTAAAAGGGTTATACCACTGCGTTCGTTCTGGAATTCTGGTTTAGATAGACTCCGAGTTTGCATAAAAACGAATAACGTATGAAGAAGTTATGGATGGTAGAATTTTGATGAAGCAAGCGGGAAGCGGACCAGTATAACTGGTGCACTGGGAAAGTGCGCCAGGGTTAATTTACACTGGCGCACTTGTGAAGTGTGCCAGTTTAAGTTTCAGGCATTCAGACCCATAGGGGTCGACCCATAACCCTACAAGGTCGACCCACGGGTCGACCTCCACAAGGGTGTTTCGACCCTAGGGTCGACCCCCCTAAGATCTGGCAAGATTCTTTGATGAATCTGGATTGCTTTCTAGACCATATTCGTGCTGACTCAGCGCTTATATGCATGAACACCTATAAATAGGCAAGCATAGCCTATTCTAAATCTCATAATTTCTGAGAGGCTTCCTAAGCTCTGTTATTCTTCATCCTCCTCAATTCTCTTCAGAAAAAAATAGAGTAAATGAATAGGATATGAATGAAAGAGACAATAGTAAAAGCAGCGGAATGAACAAGTAATGATAATAATCCATTATGGATAAACTTGAAGGGGAAAAGGAAAGATAATAGTTAGGCTTGTCCTATGGACAAATGGAAGTTATAACTTAGGTTATAATAAACGATAAAGAAACTGAGATAACTTATGTAATGAGATAAGCTGTACTTAATTTCACATTAAGTAATCTATAAATTGGGAAACCTGAAACCTGTTCTTTGCCATAAGTAGAGAAAAAGGGGGAAACTTATGAAATACAATAAGTTGTACTTAATTATAAATTAAGTAACCTTTAAACTTGAGAATATGAAATCTGCTGATAAGAATAACATGTTAAGGGCTTGTCCTAGGGACAAGTGGATATTATAACATAAGTTATAATAAATGGAAAGGGAACTTATTAGTAAACCTTAGTTACAAGAACTAAGTTAATAAGTAAACAACGACAAATTGTAGTGACAGTGTAAGATGGAATTCTGATTAAATAAGAAAGTACGAGGTGGATATATGGGATGAAATAAGTTATATTTAATCATAAATGAGAAGTGACTATTTCTGGTTTTTGAAAAACTATCATGACCTAGTAATGGCGGCAGCGACAACTCATTCTTCTTCTCCTATCTCCTCCTCCTTCGCCACTGATGCCTTTCCACCTCTTCCACCTCACCCTCCACCTCCCAAACCCCCTGATCCACCAACTCCCTTTGGAATTCCCTCTTCTTCGATAGATGCTAATCCAGATCTAGCTATTCCATCGCAACCATATTTTCAGTGAAATCTGATTACACATCTCTATTTAAATCTTCTCCAAGGAATGAAAGATCGTATAAACCAATCCATTTTGATATATCAATAGATGTAAAGAGGAATATGATACAGATCCTATCAAGTAACAAGGTCTTAATTACTGGAGTAATTTTCTGATCGGATTTTTACTCGATGGTACATTATCGTTTCATGTTGTATCTAATTATTTGTGTAGGCATTGGAAGCTTGATGGTGAGGTTGATATTAAATCCGATGGGTCTCACTTTTACTTTAAATTCTCCAATGACTTTGTTAGTAAACAATTCTTAGATCTGATCCCATCTTCATACGTGGTAGGATGTTTATCATATCTGTTCGAATCCAACCATAGGATATGCCCAATCTCAAATTAAAAAAGTCCCTGTTTGGATCCATTTGTGTACGAAACCCATGGTTTTATGGACTCTAGTAGGAATCAATTGGCTTGTGAATCATGTTGGCAGATTGATTTGTTATGATGTTAACACTGAAAGGTTAGATAGATTCATATATACGAAGGCATTGGTTGAAGTATCACCTGAATTTCAGCTACCAAATGCTATTGAGATTGATGGTTTGGGAGATGCTTGTCCTATTGTAAAGGTTAGCTATGACCGAAAATCAAAGTTTTGTGTCAATTGTATGGTATTTGGACATGAATCATCCCACTATGAATTACACGCCAATAACAACAAGGATAATAAGAATCTGGGTAATGCTAATGGGAGAGATTATTGTCCAACGGTGAATGTGCATGTACAAAAGCCATATATAAAAATTCATGCAAATGGTAATCAAGAGATATGGACAAATGTTTACAAAAAAAAAGTATTGGAAGAGAAAGGAGGTAGATACTAATAAGGGTATGACAGATTCTGTAGTTGCTACGGGCAATGAAAATGGTAACTCTTTTGCATGCTTAGCTACTGATGATACTGGGCAGAATGTTGATATTAATGCTACTGAGCAGAATGTTGATATTGATGGTCATGGTCTTGATGAGCCTAATATTGTTCAATCGAATCTAGTAACCAATGCACATTAGGACTACACATCTAACGCTGAGATGCAGACCTTGTTTGGCAATCTGTTTGATGATACAAGAGAAAATTTAGAAACTTCAAATAAGGCTACAGGTAATGGAACCATTTCTTGTATTGATTTCTTGGGAACTAGTTCATCTTCTAGTGCCACTATTATTGCTCTTTGTTCAGCTCTATCTGGTTCTATGTCATGCTCATCAACTTATAGTCAGAGTTCTCCTGCTTCTTCTTTATGAATTTTACTTCGGATTTGATTGGAACTTCTTCTTCTAGTGCCAAGCAATCTGCTTCCCCAAATGCAAATTTAAAACCACCTAACCATCTAATACTTCCTCCTCAGGCAATCGAATCTTCCATGTTATCCTCTGCAGTTTCAGTGAGTGCTCATCCATCTTCAATATCCAAAGTCAAGATCTAACGGAAAATTTTGGGCTAAAGATGACCTTAATAAGGGACATGAGTTCACACTTGAAGACATACTACCCGCTGGCAGCAAGGTGATGTCGCAGAAATGAAACACAAGGCGCAATCCTGGCCTTTTTTTGATAAAGTCTACACGTGAATTTTGACTTGTGCCTTGTGTCATATCCGAGGGATTATGGTGCATGCAAGCTTGTCTTGGAATGTTTTTTAAACTAATGTGTTTGAAGCAAGAGCAACTGGAATGTAATTTTGATTATTGGAGATTCTTTCTGCAATCACCTATGGTTAGCGAGTGAGTATTAGTGATTTTGAAGGGTATAGAGAAGGATGGTTATATATCATAGCATACTTGTATATGTTGATATATGGAATGTAAATATTTTAGTGATTAATAAAATTTGCGCTTAACTTTCAAAACAATAAATAAATGATAAGTGAAATGTTCAGCAGAAAATACGTGAATGAGATGAAGTATAATTAATGACATATTAAGTAGAACATGTTATTATAACTATGGAATCAGACAATGAATAATATAAAGAGATTGTAGATTACAGATCGTGGATTACAATCTAGAGAATAACGTGTTATGGGCTCATTAATTAACTTAAAAGGGATTAACTTATATATCTGAAATAAATTAGCAAGAGGAACTTAGTAACTTGAATAAGAGGTCACTATGAATGGGAATAACCAAGTTAACTTGAAATCCGATGAGATTGAGTAAGCGCGTAATTAAATCTTTAGACATAAGGTCTAATAACACATCAACCTGAAGCGCTTGGACCAGACCATACGTTTTAAGGTGAATAACCCAACTAGGTAGATCATCGTGGTGTCATGGGACACGAGGGGAGCGCACGTCCATTTGATTATTCTGCCTGTTTTGCTGGCTCCAAGGGACTAGAAGTGGAAGCACATGGCTTTTTGGGACGTAGAGGGTGTTCCTAGTAGTCCTCTGTGCTGTGACAACATTCGACTATGCTCGTAGAGGTTAGGTCTACGCGTTACTACTCGGTCAGTATACCTTGACTGCTATTAGGAGCAGTCAGAAGGTTGTTGGGTGGCATGGGTGATTCGATGATCCACGGTTGCCTTGTGACTAGGTTGGGTTACGAATTTTTTTATTGAGTTACTGGAAGGTCTAACCATCTGTTGAAAGCAAGACGTCGGATACCAACCATCGACAGTCAATGTGATACCAACCATCGACAGTCAGCGTGACATGTAATGCGTGATGCGGAAAGACGGAGAGCTAAACAAAAAAACCATAGACCCTTTGCAATCAAGGTTCTGAGTGGGGGACAGGCCAATTAGGATTTGTTGTTTGTTGTTTTCTCTAGGGCCAGGTCACTAGTTCTCAATTATGCTCATCTTTCACTAGTCGAGGGAGGGGTCGGGTGGGACCATAGCCACTGAAAATGCAGACCATAGCGTCTGTGTATACAAATAACTGAAAAAATCCCGACTGAGTTCCGAGTTTCTTGTACAACCCTTCCATGGGACTCGATGCACAGTAGAGGATATGTGCAGTTAAGGCATCGAGTGCAATTGACGATACGAACCTTGGGGAAGTCTAGATACATGCTTGTCTGATCTGGGTGGTGTATCATAGACTCTAGGGCAATACTCTGTGATAGAATCAAATTTGATCGAATGGTTCGAAAGGGCAAGTCCACACAATTACGTAGCATGACGATAGTGGTTCTATGCGGAATGTAGCGTTATTATATAGAGATCCGAACGTCACTCTGGTGTAAGATGAGGGACTACGTATATTTCAGTGGCATTACGGCGGAGACCGTGCAAGTGGGGTACCATGGGTAGCTACATATATACTGTATTAGGTTAATCCACTGGGAGGTAGATGGGTACGACATGTGTGTAAGCCTTGAGTGCTGTTAACCCACTAATAAAAATGAAAATGTATCTAGTCGATATATGTAGGGTTATCCAAAATGTGTAGTTTAAATCCAGTCACCAGAACTTGTGTTCTAACCCCCTCCTCATCACATACTCGCAGGTTAGATTTTTGGCAGCGATATGATAGCTTGGGATACTGGTTAGGCAGTATTATTATCTGGGTATGGCTATATTTTGACTATATTATATTTTATCCATTCCGTTGTGATATTTTTCTTGAGCTCACATATATTTTATATCTCTGTACTTTCTGCAAGATACCAGACAAACCAACACAAGTTTCGATACATTAGAATTTTGAAAAAAATTCGGTCTGTCGGAATTTGGGTTGTTACATTTAGTATCAGTGCCTAGGTTTAGGATTCCTGTATAGAGAGTGAGTGGAACATATTTGTATTTTTAAAATAAAAATAATATATATATATACCTAGATCCATAGAAGAATCCACGAAATAGGAAAAGCATAATATTGTAAAAGTTGGGATATCTATTTTTGGACATGGAAATCTAAGACACATAGGTAATTTGGTGGAAAGTGTACAATATACTTTGTATAGAAAGAAGGTGAATCCCATACGATAGTATTTCGGGTTAGCGGGTTTGGCGGTAATACCTTATAAATTGGAAAATCTTCCAAGCTTTTGGAAGATGTTTTATGGTGTTTTCAAGTTTAAATATTTAAAATTACAGTTTTAAAAATATGTAAAGTACATATTGGGATTTGAAGAAAAGTTGGGATATATTTTGTAAAAACTGTGATTTCTTGCGAAAATTTTGTCTCAAATTAATTCTCTTACTAAAAGGTGCACATTATAGAGCATATATAGCTCGCTAGTTTTCAAGTCATATGATATGAAAAAGTGTTGCATTTTTTTGGAAGCTAGAATTTTCAGTAAAGAAAGTTTTTAAATCTCTATTCTTTTAACAATAAATTTTGATAAATTGTTTTAACGAGAAAATTTTGTTGGGCGGACAAAATAAGTTGTAGAAATTAAGAAAAGAGTAGATGTTTGCACCTTGTAGTAAGTAACTGAACTGAGCTTATAGGCAAGAATGAGTTGTAAACCTAATTGAGAAATAGTTGTCCTTATCTACTCCAGTTTTTGTGATTTGAAAATAAATGTTTTGCATTTTTATGAGATGACATGTTTTTATGGTTTGGAAAAAATAAGTTTTGAGGAGGAAAATAAAGTTTTGACACATTTATTTTTGGAGGAAAAAATGAAGTTAGAAGGCTAAACCACGTTTTTAAAATTTTGGAGTAGGTAGGGATTAGTGCCTAGGGAAGACGGGAAAAGTTTTGAGGATATGAAGTAGGTAGCGAGAATTATCTTGGAATAATTGTAAGATCCCGTAGAATGCGTAAGCATTGAAAAGCTTAGGGTGTTGCTTAAAAATTTATGTTAGTACATAGCAAGGACTATGGTGACTACTAGACAATAGAGGGGAAGTAAGTGCATACATCATGTTGTTTGAATTTTTCTGTCTGACGGGGACATAGTCCTGAGAGTCTTGGCCCTTAGTAGTAGCAGTGTAGAGTATCTGTTTTAGTTAAAGGACTAGAAGGCTTATTTAAACCAAACTTAGATCAGAGGATTAAGTTAAATAAGCTAAGAAAAGAGTAATGGAATAACTAAAATGGAAACAACAAATTCAGTAAAGAAACAAACACGACAGTAAAAGAAATGTGGAAAATTTTGAGAAAAGGCGAATAAGAACAAATTTTTCCAAGACAAGTTGAAAAAGAAAATATGTAACAAAGAAAGTTTTCTTATGTGGGTTGTGCTTGGAAAGAAAAATATGGTATCTTTATATAATAGTTTCATAAAATTCAAGTACAGTTAGAAAAAGCTACATAAAAGAAAAATGGAAGATGTGAAGTTTTCCGTTTTCCAACTTTTTTAACATAAGAAATCGAATTTAGAAAATTAGATTTTTCTGAAATTCGAAAAATAAAGTTGGTTGGTAGGATTTTGAATGCAACAATTGGATGAACTTCGCTTTTGCCCTGAAAGAGTGTGGGAAGATGAAAATGTTTTTTCATTTTCAAAATATTGCATTCATGTAGAATTGCCAGTACATTTAGGATGTGTGCATCATTTTTTAAAAGAATTTTTGAAAAATTTGCATACATATAGGAGGTACTTCTTAGGCATGCATGTATTACTATGTTGTATTGCACTTTGCACAAGTACACAATGTTTGCAATAATTAGATGCACACATGATGGATGGATATTAAGCAAGGGGTTATTTGATTTCTGCCCTTATCAAATTTCCGGGAAAAAATTTCTTAAGGGTGGGAGAATGTAACGCCCCACATTTTTAATTAAAGATAATTAAAAAGAAATTTCTTGCAATTATGGATTTCTATCAAATAGATTGTCTTATATTATGGAAATATGTTTTTATACATTTTCGGTAACCAATCAATTAGGTAACTTCCAAAAAGGTGAAATTAAGGATCGCAAGTAAATGGTCAACATGTGTTTGCTAATGACAAAAGGATTATAGCGAACATATAAGCATTAGTAAATTGGACATTAAGAGAGAAATGGTAAAAGGCAAGTATTGGTGGGAGAAAGAACATTATCTTTTGTTCTTGCTAGTTTTCCTATTTGATTTAGGATAATTTTGTCCCGTTTCCTTTGATGTATTGGCTGTGTGGGGCCATAACCATGATAAGTTGAATCTTATAGAGCATTTGTATTACAGGCTTAATAGACCGGACCTTTATAGATAAGGTAAATCCCTAATAGTGTGATGATAGCACTAGTGATTGTTTGGCACTTAGTGTAACACCCCATAGTTTTAAAGAACATTAGAAAGATAAATTTAAGAGTATGTAACTAAATATTGGGAATTAAGTAAAACGGACGAAATTGGATTAAATTAGGAACGATTGGAAATTGTAATTTGGGGGAATAACTTGTACTTTGAATTACGATTGGGATCTGGGTCATAAACTATATTGTGAAATTAGACTAAAAATTAAGGCATGATTTATATGGTATATTATGACTTGTGATTTGGGACATAAAAATCTATAGGCTTAAATTAAGATTAAGCGAAACATGTTATTGGAACTATAAAGAATATATGAAGCTTGTTTAATCCATTAAAATTGGGGCATAACTTGTATTGGGAAAGTTGGGGCAAAACATGAATTGAAAGCATGAACATGGATTTGGGGCATAAGGCAAACTGTGATTAATGATCTTAATTTGGGCATATAACACATAATGAATATGACTTGGGAAAGGGGCATGAAAACCTATAATGAAATAGGAATACTTGTTAATGAATGAAGATGCCTATAATTACAGTAATTAGAAAACTGTAACCGCGCTTAGATACGAGGTTAGATTACACTTGTGGTGGAAGTATGGCCGGAACGGACCGGCATGTCCAGCAACCACAAGTTGTGAATCTAATGTGAGGGGTCTAAGTGCATAAACACGTGATGGTGCTAAGACACGAGGTTAAGTCTGACTTATGGAAGAAGTCTTCCCGGACCCGACCGGGATATCCAGCACCCACAAGTGGTAGACTTAATGTGGGTGGTCTAGCACATTATAACCATAAATGAATGTATGGTAATGAACTTGTAATACTTAACGTGTTTAAATCCATAATGATTGTATGATCCTATTAAATCTGTGGGGTTAAGTAAACCTATTAAGTATGTGGTGTTAAGTAAGCCTGTTAAATCGGTGGGGTTAAGTAAGCCTGATAAATCGGTGGGTTTAAGTAAACCTGTTAAATCTTTGGGGTTAAGTAAACCTGTTAAACCTTTGGTGGTTATATGAACCTGTTAATTTAGAAAACTTAAACCTGTTAAATCTGTTGGGGTTTTATGGACCCGTTAACTTGTAAAATTTTACCCGTAAATCTATAGGAGATTACGTGAATCTATTAAATCTGTTTGGCATAAGCTGTCAAAATCCTACTTAGTTGCGATACAAGATCTGTAAGGGTTGGCTTGTGTCATCTGTTGTGTGGGACCCATATTAGTCATTAACCCATTCTAGTATTAAATGGGGACCCCGCACTATGTAGGGTTTAGGGCATGCTTGAGGAACTGATTGTAAGAGGTTCATCTGAAAGGAGATGTGTACTGGAGCGTTCCAACGGACTCATGTGCATGCATGAGTCTGACTTGCATTTGGGAAAATAAGCCGCTGTAGCACCAGTAAATAGGTCTATGTCCTTTTGTAGGTTGCCACTTTAGGAAATAATACACCCTACTGTGGGGCCGACATAGGGTATTTACGGGACAAAGAGCTGATCGATTGAGGGGTAGTAAACAGGGTGCATCTAGTCCTTTCTGTTTCTGTGGGGTACCTGTGTTTCTATCTGGGCTAACACCCGTTATTTCTGTTTAGGTAACGGTTAATTCTTGTTAGCCTACTTTGTGAACTAGGCAACACAAAGTCAAGAAACCAAACATTGAAGGGTATTTTTAATTATAAGACTTCGGTTCGGATTGGAGGAAAACACTACAAGTCAGATTGATAGCTACAGTTGTTCGGGTCGGGTCAGAGCAACATATCGGTTTGGATCGGATAGAGACCTCTGTTCGGATCGGTGATCTCTTACTGAGTAGATTGGTAAGGCATATCTAATCGGATCGGAAGGCAACTAAATCTCGAATGGATCGGAAAGCCACCTGTTTGCCACAACAATGGAACGGAGCGGAACAGGTTAGAGAAGGAGAGTCGCACCCAAGCCAATCCGGTTCGGATCGGGTATCCCGATCCGAACCCCTTATCTGCACGTCTCCGACCCGCACCCAAGATCCATGTTATTCTCCTGCAAAAGCGCCTGGATATCCGGACCGGCTATGACCAGTTCATACCCATAACGTCCTTCCCTTTGATGCGTTGTCAACATGATAGTTCATCCAAACCCGAAGAGAGTGCGATGGATGACACTTGGCCCGACCCGGATCAAGTCTCAAGCAAATTCACACCTATAAATACCCCGTCTGGAGACAAAGAGAAGGATCTTTTTTCAGCACTTTGAGAATTCAACTACCTCCATTATCCGAACTCCATTACTCCCGGAGAATCCAAATCATCTTTCATTTCTTGTTTTAGTCAATTGAGTGAACAAAAGTGAGTTGTGAGTGAAGTCAAGTGACAATTACATTGTATTCTCAACTGAATTATTGAATATAGTGAAAGATAAGTGGACGTAGGCATTTCTTCGCCGAACCACTATAAATCCTGTGTGTTCATTTTTATTTTTATCTCATTTCATCTTGTTCTTAATCAATTTGGGTGTTAGAACCACTTTTGGGTCTAACAATTCTGTTTGGGTTAAAACCCATTACTAGAGTACACCTAAAACTAGCATTATATTTCTACTAGAATCATCCTGTTTCTCTTAAGTAATTAGGGAGTATGTAATCCTATTACATATCAGTTGTACTAGTATTGGTGCAGAGAAAGTAAAGTGTTAGGGAAGCGCTATTATTCTATCATGTTCATCCTGTTTACCTTGTCATACCGGTCTTATATGCTGTTATCTTTTTTATCTAGTTTAAATGCCTGTCATGATGCAGTTACTTATTTATATGCCAAAATTAACTAGACTCGCCAGACTTTATGTCTGACCTATTTTATTTCCTCTTCTTTCTCTTCCGTTTCCCCTCCCTCAGGCTCTTAGGGTGGGAATAATCAAGCTTGATCAAGATTCTGCTTAGCTTTGCTTGGAGCCGCATAGATGTACTTCTTGATTCGTACCTTCTCTACTATGGCTATGTTTTTTGGGATTATGCTTCTTTTATTACTGTACTATGATATTTTAAGTACA
Source organism: Allium sativum (assembly GCA_030737875.1). Lineage (NCBI taxonomy): Eukaryota > Viridiplantae > Streptophyta > Magnoliopsida > Asparagales > Amaryllidaceae > Allium > Allium sativum. The sequence continues at coordinate 7,022 of JASFAX010007012.1, read as the reverse complement.
AGACAAAAGTGTTAATGATGTACTGGTTTCTATGCATTTTAGACATATGATGTAACCTGTTTTGGACTACGATGCTTTATGATTAATAAAGTTTTTAATTCCGCTGCTATTTTATATCTGTCTTATAATATTTATGTTTCTGTTTACGTATAACGCTTCATGAAACTTAATGCATTCCCTTAATGAATGTCATTAACGGACGTGGGGTGTCATACTTGGTATTAGAGCTAAAGGTTACCAGATCAGATAAAAGATTTTGAAAATTATTTTCAAAAAGTTTTTAAAAGAAAAGTCTATTTTGAAAAACATATTCCAAAGCCATATGTAATATCTTTCAATTATCTGTTTGAATCCCTTTTCCTTTTCTTTTCAGCATGTTTGGAGAAACTAATATTCCTGAGGTTGTTACGATACCAGTCTGGTTCCGTATGTATCTAGAGGCCACGGTATCAACTGGTGGCCAAGCTGACGTTCCTCCCCCAGCTGCACCCGTCGTTCCTCCTCCTCCTCCTCTATGTGTAGATAATTTATGTAAGATCTGCAAAGATTTCTATGCTATGGGAGGAAAGCCATTCTGTGGAACCGAGACGTTCGTAGGGGCAAGGAATTGGCTCAAAGAGACGGAGGATCTACTTGGAATTTTCGAAGTGGATGATCGTAGGAAGATTCAGCTAGTCGCCTGGCTATTGAAGGATGAAGCTTCGATCTGGTGGGAAGTGACGCAAGCAGGGTAACCGGTGAAAACTTGTGATGATTTTCGGTAGTGGTTTAAAATGAAGTTTCTTTCTCAAGCTGAGAAAAGCATACAAATGGAAAGGTTTCTGGCGCTCATGCAAGGAGGCATGACTGTTAAAGAATATGTTAACAAATTTAACCAACTAGGAAGGTTTGGTTTGGAGCTAGTAGATAACCCGCATAAGAAAGGCTTTGCGATTTGCTAAAGAACTGAATGAACCCCACCATGGGTTAGCTATGTCCCATATTCCAATGGGAGCAATTTTTGAAAGGCTTGTTGACATGGCATTAATGCATAAGGAAGATAAGGCTGAGGTTGTGGAAACACAAAACAAGAAAGTATGGCCCAAGAAAGAACAACAACAAGAGGGTAGAAAGAACGACAAAGCTCAAGGCAAAAGGAGATGTCATGATTGGGGGAACGTGGGTCATTTGGTCAAAGACTACAGAAAAAGGAAGAATGCTTGCTTCAACTGTGGTAAGGTCGGACACTATACTAGGGAGTGCACGAAGGAATCAAGGGCAGGACCAAAGGGTAGGATCTTCTGGAGGGCAGGTGCATGTTCTCGTGGCTGGTGTACTGGATAGAGGTTGGAAAGTTTCTATTGAAGGATTGATTTCTCTTTCCAATCATCCTGTTAGAACTCTTTTTTATTCTAGCGCTTCATATTCTTTTATAGCTGATTCTGTGGTTGAGTCTCTGCACCTTAGTACTAGTATGGTTTTGGATCCCGTAGTTGTCTTAAACCCCATGGGGGACACAGTTCATCTGTCTATGATTTGTCAGGGTTTGAGAATATATGTGTTGGGCGTAGAGTTTGAGTGCGACACATATCTTGTTTCATGGGCTATGGTTTGATTCTTGGAATGGATTAGCTAGCCATTTATGGTGCCATTCTAGATTGTGAGAGGAGGGTCGTTAGAATTTTGACTTGCCACAGAAGGACCCTCGAGATTTCTCGTGGCCCTAAGGGGTCAATCATGCTTAGTTTCCTAGAGTCTCTTGATGCACCTATCGATGATTTATGATCTATACTAGTAGTATGTGAATATCCGGATGTTTCGAGGAGGTTCGAGGATTATCTCCAAGGCGTGAGATTGATTTCTGGATATACTTGGTAGATAATGCAAAGCCAGTCGCATTACCTGTGTACCACATAACTCCTAGGGAAAGGAGGGAGTTCAGCAAGCAAGTAGGGTAGCTAGTTGAAAAGGTGTTGGTTAGGCAAAGCATATTCATGATGTATTTCCACATTTCTTATTTATGGAAGTGTCTGCACGATACAGCAGAGGTAATTGAGCCGAGTATGCTTGAGGAAGTAGAGGTAGAATGGGAGGTGGCATTTAGACGAGTTCCTACCCGTACACTTGGATTAGAGGTTAAGAAACTGCACAACAGGGAGGCTAAGTTAATAAAAGTGCAATGGGGAGAAGACAACGAGGATGCGACTTGGGAGACTGAAGACAAAATCACGCTTCATAACCTTTCCTTTTTGGGACTATGTTCTTAACTTATTTTTCCAAGCTTTTATTTGTACTTGCTTCTGTCATTCGGGTGTATCCTATCATTCGTACTTATTTTTCCAAGCTAGTGTTTGCTAGTGGTTGCTCCTGGATGCGTATACACACACATAAGGCACTAGATCGGCTCAAATTACTCTCATACTACATATGGATGCGTGTGCATTTTTCTTTTTATTTTATGGATGAAAATGGGTGAATCGTCATATGGATGTCGCACTTGGATGGATGATTGTGCACGCATATAACATTTACATGATATGTTAGGATTATTTGCATACATGTTGGACTCATGGCACGAACATGAATTGCATTGAGGAGGTCGACTGAATTAGTAGACCTCCTGATCTTTCGCATTAGTATAGGGACATATACACACACCTTTGCATGTGTTCATATAAGCATTAGAAATCTTTTAAGGATAATGGATGTCTATGATTGGTGAATGAATAGATGATTGATGGATGTTAGGATATGCATTCCTCTTAACTTAGAGATTTCGGGGACAAAATCCTTTAAGTAGGGGAGAATGTAACACCCCGTAATTTTAAAGAACATTAGAATGATAAATTTAAGAGTACTTAATTAAATATTGGGAATCAAGTAAAATGGACTGCGCCATTGCGTTCATCTCGGAATTTTTCTCAAGATAGACTCTGAGTTTGCGTGAAACGGACATCATATGGAGAAGTTACTAAGCCTACAAGTTTGTATACGCACAAGCGAATTATATATATAAAAACAAATCAAATTAAAAAAATCAAACTAGCAAAGCAGAAACCCAAGAAGAGGAACCGACCATTTCTGGGGTTCGACCCGAGACCTCGCCGGGTTGACCCCGCTAGGTCGACCCCAGGGGTCGACCACGCTAGGTCGACCCAGGGGTTGACCCCCACGCAGATCTGGGCATAATTCATTTTTCGCACGTTGACTCCTTTTTTGAATAGATTCATTGACCCTATGCTACAAATAAGACCCCATTTCTCTTGTTTCTCCACAACTAAAAACAATGGAGAACTAGATGCTTCCTCTGCCAAGAATAAATCAAGTCTTTTCATCTTCAACAATCAACTAGAGTCATTCAAATTTAGAGATCTATGATTCAACATTTGCAACTATTGTAACACCCTGTAATTTTGTTAACATTAAAAAGGATAAATTAAATAATAATTAATTAATATTAAAAATTAAGGGAAACTGACTACAACATTATGTCCGTCTCGAAATTCTGGTTAGGATAGACACCTAGTTTGCGTAAAACGGATAACATATGAAGAAGTTATGGATAATAAAAGTTTGAAAATCAAAACCAAATATAACTGGTGCACTTGCTAAGTGCGCCAAGGCAATTTTGCACTGGCGCACCTGTAAAGAGCGACCAGAATAGTTTTTTGATATTCGGGCCTTTTCCAAGTGGGAGGCAACCGACAATCTGATTTACTCTAGGGCTTATGTGGCAGTCAGTTCCACTGGGTTCTGCAGCTATAAATTCATATCTATTTCACATATTTGTTCATTAGAAATCATGGCGGCCAAACTCGGCCGGAGTATGAACTGAACTAGGGTCTTTTATCTTATCTATCAACCAAAGCAAAGCAAATTCTGAGATTTAAGCATAGACTTAGCAACAACTTCTTTTCTATCATCTCACCAATCAATCACAGTGAGTTCTAGTTGCATTTAGGTTTAGATAAATAAAAGTGAATTGTGAAAGACTGTGATTTGGATACATTGTAAACCTTGAATCTTTTCCATTATCATATCATATGCTATGTCATGATAGATCTCTTTCTCTAGATCCAATTCAATTATGATTATTCTACTATGTTATTATTTAGGATCTTGGTTTATAACAATATTGTGGTTAATATAGATAAGTTAATTTGGACAGTTATATCATTGGATAGATCTAATCATTTATGTAAATCATGAACATATATCACCTTGAATTGGCTAGGATTGGATCAACATCTTTTTCTTAATTGTAACTTTTAGGACATGCTATGATGTGGATTTGTGTAGATCTATTTCTAAACTAGTAGATTTAATTTATGTGGACATTGAAACTGTTAGACATATCTAGATTATCACCTATGTTATCTTGTTAGATCTATTTTATGTGATCTAAATTATCACCTTATGTTATCATGTTAGATCTATTTTATGTGATCTAATTGATCACCTTGCGTTATCATGTTAGATCTATTTTAACCTCTAGATCTGAATTAAGTTATCTAATTTATCACCTTGTGTTATTATGTTAGATCTAAACCGATTGGACATCTAAATTGCTAATTTAGATCTCACTATGCTTATTGTGACGTCATAGTTATTGACTGCCAACCGTTCATCAACTTTATGTCCACCTTGTTATGATGACAATTTCATGTCCATGCCAGTATGTATATTCACCTTATTATCATGTTAGTTTATGTTTATGCCAAAATGAACATTTTAGTTATACTCCCATTATTTTCCCTATTGTCGTTTATGACTAGGCTATTGTCTAGCCAATGCATGTTTCCAATTTTGTGAGGGCGCTCGTTAAGGAACGGGGGAAAAGGGTTAAAAATGGAATTATTTGAATATGAACATTTTTGAACATGTAATTCCAATTATTGAGTAAAATAGGTATTGACACCTATAAAAGGAAAGGATTAATTAATTGGTAAATTAATTAAAAATGGAATGTCTTGTAATTAAAATTAGGAATTGTAATTGTACTTATGACATGAGGTTAGGTTGCATTAGTGGAGGAAGTCTGCCCGGACCCAACCAGCATATCAAGCGGCCATTAATGTTGAACCTAATGTGGGAGGTCTAAGTACGCAAATAAGAATCGGGCTAAGACACGAGGTTAGGCCTAATTGTGGAATAAGACTGCTCGGACCCGACCAGCATATCCAGCATCCACACGTTGTAGGCCTAATGTGGGAGGTCTATCCCATTATAAACCATAAATGGACATGGTAATGAATTGGACTACTTAACCAAATCAAATCCATAGGGAGTGTATAATTGTGAACTAAGGTTAGGGTTAATTAAATTGATTGGATAGCGGATGGGTTAAGAAAATCTGCAAGGGGTGGGTAATATTTACATATAGGCCCACAATTTAACCTGATAAGGTTATGTAATTAAAGATACCTACTGGTATACATAACCGGAGAAAATAATAAAGTCATGTAATTAAAGACAACTTTTAGGGTAAGCATAACTTATAGAGGGCTATGTAATTAAATACACCTAGTGGTATACATAGTCAGTGAAAAATCTAGTGGGGATACAAGACTAAGGGGAGAGCTTGTATCATATTGTCTGAGACCCATTTCAGTCAGTAACATGAAGTAGGTATCAAATAAAGTACTCCGTACTAGGCGGGGAAGGGGCACGCTTACTGACTGATTGTAAGAGATCCAAATGTGACGGACGGTGTGGGCGGCGCAAACTGACTGGGCCTCGTGCGTGCATGGGCCGGGCAGAAGAGGATAAGACGACCGTGACACCAGTAGATACGGTTGTGCACGTCTTGGGAACTGAAGGGTTGCCACTTTTGGAAGTGATACCTCCGACTTTGGGGCCAGCACAGGGTATCTACGGAGTAGGGAGCCGATCGATTAGGGTAGTGGTTAGGGTATATTTTGGACATATGCCTTAAGTCTGCTGCCTTATAGTGGATGGGATCATCTCATCCTGGTTATACTACTAATAGTGCAGAGTAATCATTAAAGAAGTGTATACACCTTACCTTGACACCTACCATTTATGTAGTGATCTCTCTTATCCACTTTATATGCCTATCGTGTTACTTTTATTTATTTACTAGCTAAAAGTAATTAGACTTGCTAGACTTTATGTCTGACCCTTTTGTTTCTCCTTCTTTCTTCCGTTTCCCCCTCAGGTTCTCAGGGAGGAAACACTCAGGCTTAGTCTGGACTCGGATATCATCTTGCTAGGAGCTACTTCTTAAGTGTGGCTCAAGTCCTTTTCTCTACTATGGCTTAACTCTTTCAATTGGGAAATTATGTTTTTATATTCTTATGTACTCTGATGATGCTAGACAAAAGTTAATTTATTATAATGGTTTTTGTGACTTATGGTATTGTGGACCACGTTATTATGATTTATATTGAAATAAAAATTTAAATTTCCGTTGTTATCTTACTTATATCTGTCTTATAATTATTCTGTGTCTATTTACCTATAACGCTTCGCGGAACTTAATGCATTCCCTTAGTGAGTGACATTAACGGACGTGGGGTGTCATACTTGGTATCAGAGCTGAAGGTTACCAGATTAGATAAAAGTTTTTGAAAATTATTTTTCAGAAAAGGTTTTAAAAGAAAGTATTTTCAAAAAAGAAAAGTCTGTATTAAAAAACATTCCCCAAAAAGCCATATGGAATACCCTTCGGTCCTTTGTCTAAATCTCTTCCTTTTTCCTTTCAGCATGTCTGGGGAACAAAACATTCCTAATATCCCATAGGGCTTTACGATACCCGGATGGTTACGAAGGTATCTACAGGCCACAGTGCCTATTGAAGGCCAGAGAAACATTCCTCCCCCAGCTTCACCAGTCATTCCTCCTCCCCCCCCCCCTCTTAAAGCAGATAACTTCGCCAAGATCTACAAAGATTTTCTTTCTACGGAAGGAAGCCATTCCATGGGAAAGAGACATTCGTAGAAGCTCGGAATTGGATCAAGGAGACCGAGGATTTATTCGTAATCTTTGAAGTAGAGGTTGAAGGAAGGTTCAGTTAGCCGCCT
>JASFAX010007011.1:0-28480 GCA_030737875.1 Allium sativum | reverse complement strand
ATAATGCAAACTCATATTTCATTTACATAGAAAAATGAAACTTTTTTTTTATGCAGTGAAATTCACATCTTTAATTACAAAGAAAAATGTAATTCCAATCATGCGGTGAAATTCCCTTTTTAATTACAAAGAGAAATGTAATTTTTATCATGCGGTGAAATTCCTCTTTTTATGTACAGTAAAAATAATGTACATTTATCCTACGGTGAAAATATTCATTTTAATATACATTAAAAGTATGTAACTATATCCTACGGTGTAAATCCTTTTTATAATTACATTATAAAATAATGTAAAATGTACATACAGTACCATTTCCCTTATATTAACTTTAATAAAAATGTGAAATTTTCCTACGGTGGAATTATTCTGATATTAACATTAAAATAATGTTAATTAACATACTATGAATTTTCTTTTAAATTAACACTAAAAATAATGTTAATTAACACACGGTGTATTTTCTTATTTTTAACATTAACGAAAATGTTAAATTTGTCATACGATGAAATTTCTTATTTTTAACATTAACAAAAATGTTAAACTTCTCATACGATTTAATTTCTTATTAATATTAACATTAGAAATGTTAATAACATACTATGGTCAAATTACTTTTTAATATTAACGTTTCTATTAATATTAACATTTAGAATAATGTTAGTTCATCCCATGATAAAATTTCTCATTAATATTAACATAAAAAAAATGTTAATTGCATTCTACGGTTGAATTTTATACTATTAACATTAAAAAAAATGTTAATTTACATCCTACGGTGAAATACTTTTTGATTAACATTAAAAATGTTAATTTCATCCTACGGTAAGAATACTTTAATATTAACATTAAAAATGTTAATTTCCACATGTGGTAAAATACTTATTATTAACATTACAAATAATGTTAAACTTTCATGCAGTGCAATTTCTTAATATTAACATTAAATAAAATATTGATTAACATACGGTAAAATTACTTAATGTTAACATTAAATAAAATGTTAATTAACATACGGTGAAATTACTTTTTATTACTAACATAAAGATGTTAATTTCATCTTACAGTGGATTCCTATTTTATATTTACAAATAAAAATGTAAATTTTGTCTTGCGGTGTAAATTCCCTATATCAACATAATAAATGTCAATGAATCATACGATGTAAATTTTCATATCTATAAGTTTGATCAACCCAAATCCTAACACAAGCGATAACATGTGATAGCGATAATCAAATTTCTTTGATGATAAATTAAATCAATCCAATCCTAACACAAGCGATAACATATGAGTAGTGACCATTTTATGTCCTTTTAGTTTAAATTGAAAATTAGATCAGTCTAATATCAATCCAAAGTGATAACATGTGATAGTGATAAGCATGACATGGTATAAGCATGAAAATCAAATGGATCTATACTAGCTACTCAATCATAGAACAATCATCATCAAACACGACCAAACAAACAAATCTGAATCATACAAAGTAATTAAATAATTTAATTTTATTAAGTTTTAAATAAAGGAACTCTCACCTTGTTTGGATTAGAATAATAATAAATCCAAATAATTTTCAGAATGCTCCAATCAATCAATCAATATTCTTTAATAATAAAGAATTAATAATTAAATAAATTAAATTTAATTAAAAATAAATTCTCACATATCTAATCACTTAAAGTTTCAGATCTAGCATCCTAACATCGCAAAGCATTCCAAATCTATAATCCATAATAACATCCATTATTGATTTTCAACTTCTCATAACGCAAGCATAACAATTAAACTAATTAAATTTAACTTAAAATGAATTCTCACCTTGATTGGATAAGAATTTAAAATGCCAAATAAATTCAGAATTCACTCTAATCAGTCTTAGCAAAGCCTACTCGTCGCCACGGTCCTGTCGGATCTGAAATTTTCAGATTCGGGGTTCATACGCATTAGTTATCAATGTTTGAATAATTCTGACTTTTAACAACTGATGCAGCAACGCTTAAAAGCGTCGCAAAATCTGAAGCATATCTTATTTTCAGAATTTGTTCAAAACTTTGGATCAAGATATCTCAGGCTACGGTTGACGGTTTTAGGTGTCGTTTGTTGGAGAATGACCGCCTTGGAGAGAGCTATCGGCGCCAGGAATTGGAGGAGGTGCGCACGCACGTGGTGGGCCCGGTTTGCAGCGAACGGCGGCGGCTTCTCGGCCCTGATGGCGGTGCTACGATGCACGAGAGGTGCTGGGACTTGTCAGAGATCGAAGAGCTCGGGAAGAGCTTCGAAACGAGTACTCACACGCTAAATTCCGTTAAGAAATGAGAGAGAAATCAAGGTTTGAAGTTTTGAAGGGTAATGGGTTTTGGTGGCTGCAAAAAATGACGGGAAGGAGACGATGAACAGTGAATTCGGGTTTAAATAATATTATATTAGGTTTTCCTAATCATTAGTTAATAATTTAATTAGCCCGTTAAGGCCCGTTTTGGTCCGAACTCCGATTTAGGCCTGCTTACTGTCGTTCTTAAGGTTTTGAGGCCTTCTGAACGCAATGAAACATGTTACAGGACCCAATTCTGAAATTTATTATGAGTTTTGGAATAATTATATTATTTTATTAATATTTTAATGTATACCGTACATGAAAATTCACCGAGGTCACAAATTAACTTCAAAAATTCTCGAAAAATATATTTAGCTATGTTTTGATGCTGTGGACCTATGAAAATTAATTTCGTTCAATTCTGAGCCCGTATGGATTTTTAATGAATTTTTAAAGTCAAAAATTTGCCTGTTTACACTGAAAAATCAATTATAATTATATTTTAATTCTAAAAATTACCAAAAAAATCATTTTTAGCTTTGTTTTGATGATACGAATCCAACAAAATTTATTTCGTTGAATTCTGATACTTTTTGAAAAATGACTATTTTTAAGGCCAGTATATTTAATATTAAAAATACATTTTTAAACAAATAATTTTCAAAACTCGAAATATATAAGTGTTTACTGTTTTTCAATGCAGAAACATCATTTCGAACTCAATGGAAGTGGTTTCGAGTCGAAATTCCTTTATATGCAAAAAGTAGCATCATTGACCTATGCAAATTACCTAGCGACCTTCTAAATATTGAATTGGCCATAATTTTTTATTTCCGCTATGAAATTTCGAATTTTTTGATTTGTTGGAAAGATCTTTTTAAATAGATTCCAATATTTTTGGTTTCACTAAAATCCGTTAAATTTTGCGTTCTGTATGGTCAGTCAAAGTTCAAGTTTGACTTTTCAAACTACCGCGCTATTTCTAACTCTTTTTATAATCAAAATTAATTTATTCATTCTAACTTCAATTTGAACCAAATTTGTGATCATTATTATTTAAAATAGATTATTCTAAATATCAAAACTCATTTAAAATTACTTAAAATAAATTTTAAATTGGCCCCAAAATTCAGGGTTGTTACAATCTCCCCCACTTAAGAACTTTTCGTCCCCAAAAAGGAAAAAGAAAAATAGAAGGGTAGGAACCAACCTAGAGAACGTAAAATGTTTTAATTTCTAACTTCTTAACCGTGTCGTTGGGAATAAAGCTCCTCAGTTCCAGTAGCGTCTTGCCTCCTTGCTCTAGCTCTACTAGTTCTAGCGGCCCGAGTACCCATTTTTAGTTAGTTCTGTACGATCAAGGGAAGAGTCGGAACAACTATAATGGTGGTTCTAAGAGATAGAAAAGATCGAAGGATGAATGAAAAGATGACGAAAGTGACTGGCTATTATGTATCTCATGAAATGTCCGCCATAGAATATTGTGATTCTATGTAAACGAATTTGTTATAAATATGTTATATTCCAAAGCTAAGTTTAACCTAAGCTCTGATACCAACTTTGATGACCCCAAACTTCCACTAGGTGAAAGTAAGGAATAATCATATGGAATACAACATAAATATAACAATACATATCACTGATACAATATAGCAGAGGAAAACCATAGCATAATAACATCATAGCAGCGGAAATATAATGTCATAAACCACAGAATCCCAACAGTCACAGAATCTAAATTATTACATCAAGTTTGCAGAAATGAAAATAAGTTCCAACTCCCAAAATAAGCAATACGAAATGAAACAAGTCCAATGACTGAACTTAAAGATAGAAAAATGCAATAGAAGTAAATGATAGCTGTCCTTAAAGCTCCAAGTCATCACCTCTCCGCAAAAGCAAATCCAAGCAAAGATAATGAGCAACTCCAAGAAGACTCCAAGCAAAGAATGAACCTGTTTACTTGGCTGCCCGTGTAGAAAAGAGGGCACCCGAGTTTGCAAAAAGGCAAAACAAACTACGGGTCAGTCGTGGGACTGGTACGAGAATTCATAACTAGTTTAGTAATAATAATATGACAAATCCAAAGACCACGCCGCTACTGCGGAACGGGTTTACTCAATGGATTGTCGTGCATAATTTAAAGTGTCAGAACGTACAACATCGCAATGCTTTTTAGAAAAATGGAATCACCATAAGACTCAAGTCCCATCACACAATGCAACGCACACCAGAGGATAGAGTTTTCCCTTATGGTGATTAAACATGCTAAATACGGCAAATACGAGTTTAATATTATTATTAGTGTATAATAAAAACATTTCAAAATAAATGTATCAATCCTAGGAAACATAGTACCCCATCCTACTATATCTCCATACTAGTAATACAATCAAAACCGTAGGGTCATATTTGGAATTTGGATTTCCATCTGAGTCAAGGCTAGGGAGGAGATCCTTACTGATTCGAGACACTCTAGCAATGCCCCAGGATTGGTACTCTGTCCAACCCTTGGATAGCTGCAGGGCCGGTCCACACTTACTTTTGTGGATTAGTTATGCCTGAACACACGCTTCCCGGTCCTTTTGGACCTACAACACGGCTAGTGGCGACCGCATAAACCGAGGCCTCGAACAATCCAACAACCACAATGAATAAATGCCAGCGCTGGTAGGTCCCTGACACCACTCTAGCTAGAAAGAAACGTGTGCACTCCCTGCGTTCCCTTCTCCCGTTTTAGGCTCCACCGGTGTGTGAGGCTCGTGAAGTCACGTCATACACAAAGCTATGCCTAAACAGGCTATGCTTTGATCATCCCACAAGGCCTGCTTTTCAACAAGAAACCTTGATCATTGCATCTTAGTATGCCACACTGTCACTCCATACCATACCATTGCTTCTCCATCAATACATAAATGGGTGTTAAGTAGAGAATAAATTCTCCACCACCAATATTTATATATTAACAGAAAATCAACAATATGATATATAACGAAGTACGATGTCAGACACACCATCCATTTAAACTTATGCTCTGGGTCTGAACGAAAGTCCAATCCGTGAAACCAACACGTACGTCTGGGCAATGACCTTGACCCATGAATTGGTAGCAAGTCAATTCAGGGTCTCGATCGCTGTCCATTCGAGGGAAGATTTACGGTCTTCATGTGTCGTCATCTTACTTCGATCTTCATCGTCGTTTTGATTATTTGGAATGAGATTAACTCGGCCTTTCCAAATATTCTTCGTGTGTATATATATATATATATTGGAAACTCTTCCTTATCGTTATTTCTAGTTTATAACGATTATTTCCTATTCTATTTAATTGAAAATAATTAAATATTTAATCAGCGACGATTCAGGTCAATGGCGATTCTGGTGCTATTTTCAATCAATTTTGATTTTCACATATCTCAAAATCTAACCGTTGGATTTTGACGTATTATATATCATTGGAAAGATTTTTCCAAGACGGTCCTAGCGGTTTCAGTTTCAAGAAAATCCGACGGTTGGATCTTCTTGTATAGTCATTTAAAGATATAATTTTAAAACGCGAACTACTACGCTCGATTCGTTTAATTTTAATTATATTTATATATAAATATATAAACGTAACCCGTTTAACTCTTTATTCTTAAGTATATTTTCCTTCTTTATCCTTTCATCCCTTCATTTACAGAGAAATGCAAATCATGCTTGAATGATGAATTCTTCCTTTTTGATTTTTTAATTTCTTTAATTTACGGTAAAATGTAAATTATATTTCATCGTCCAATTCCTTCTTACATGTAAAATGTAATTTATAATTCATCGTTCTTAAGTACATATAAAAATATAAGTTCTATTTACAATGTAAATCCTATTTCTTATTTACATTATAAAAATATAATCTTTATTTACAAAGTAAACCTATACATTCATTTCATAGAATAAAATGAAATTCATTCATGTGGGTTAAATTCATTCATAAATTACATAATAATATGTAGTTTATTTCATACGATGAAAATTCATTCATAAATTACATATAAAAATGTAATTTACTTTATGCGGACTAATTTCATTCATAAAATAAAATGTAATTTATTTCATGCGATCTTAACTCATTCATAAAATGCATATACAAATGTATTTTATTTCATGCGATGTTAATTCATTCATAGAATACATATAAAAATGTAATTTATTTTATGAGGTCTTAATTTATTCACAAAATACATATAAAAATGTATTTTATATTATGCGGGCTTCATTCATTCATAAATTACATAAATAAATGTAATTTATGTCGTGTGGTCTAATTTCATTTATAAATTACATAAATAAATGTAATTCATGTCATACGGTCTAAATTTCTTTAAATTACATTATAAAATAACGTAACTTATCATACGGTCAATTCTCTTTTTATTAACATTATAAATAATGTCAATTCATCCTACAATATCATTCTTTTATCTTAACATTATAAATAATGTTAATTTCCTACAGTGAAAATCCCCTTTTTATTTACATTATAAAATAATGCAAAATCATCCTACGTTGTAATTACTAAAAATTTTACATTAAAAATAATGTAAAATGGGCATACGGTGAAACTCATGTATATTTACATTAAAGGAAATGTAAATTTTCATTCTCTAATTACAATGTGAAATCCGTTCTTTCTTTACAATGTAAAATTGACTTTTTAATTACAATGTAAAGTCCATTCTTTTTATTTCATAAAAAAAATAATGTAAATCTTCCTACAGTTAAATTCCTTTTTATTACATTTATAAACATGTAAATTTTAACATACGATGGATTTCTATATATCTTACCTTATAAAATAAAATGTAAATTTTATTTCACCATGTACATTCTACTTCTTTATAATAAAAGTAATCTTTAATCTACATGCAAACTCTACTCTATATTTACATGTAAAATAATGTCAAATTTTACATACGGGTGAGGTTTCTATTTCATTTACATTTAAAATAATGTAACTTTACATATAATGCAAACTCATATTTCATTTACGTAGAAAAATGAAACTTTTTTTTTATGCAGTGAAATTCACATCTTTAATTACAAAGAAAAATGTAATTCCAATCATGCGGTGAAATTCCCTTTTTAATTACAAAGAGAAATGTAATTTTTATCATGCAGTGAAATTCCTCTTTTTATATACAGTAAAAATAATGTACATTTATCCTACGGTGAAAATATTCATTTTAATATACATTAAAAGTATGTAACTATATCCTACGGTGTAAATCCTTTTTATAATTACATTATAAAATAATGTAAAATGTACATACAGTACCATTTCCCTTATATTAACTTTAATAAAAATGTGAAATTTTCCTACGGTGGAATTATTCTGATATTAACATTAAAATAATGTTAATTAACATACGATGAATTTTCTTTTAAATTAACACTAAAAATAATGTTAATTAACACACGGTGTATTTTCTTATTTTTAACATTAACGAAAATGTTAAATTTGTCATACGATGAAATTTCTTATTTTTAACATTAACAAAAATGTTAAACTTCTCATACGATGTAATTTCTTATTAATATTAACATTAGAAATGTTAATAACATACTATGGTCAAATTACTTTTTAATATTAACGTTTCTATTAATATTAACATTTAGAATAATGTTAGTTCATCCCATGATAAAATTTCTCATTAATATTAACATAAAAAAAATGTTAATTGCATTTTACGGTTGAATTTTATACTATTAACATTAAAAAAAATGTTAATTTACATCCTACAGTGAAATACTTTTTGATTAACATTAAAAATGTTAATTTCATCCTACGGTAAGAATACTTTAATATTAACATTAAAAATGTTAATTTCCACATGCGGTAAAATACTTATTATTAACATTACAAATAATGTTAAACTTTCATGCAGTGCAATTTCTTAATATTAACATTAAATAAAATATTGATTAACATACGGTAAAATTACTTAATGTTAACATTAAATAAAATGTTAATTAACATACGGTGAAATTACTTTTTATTACTAACATAAAGATGTTAATTTCATCTTACAGTGGATTCGTATTTTATATTTACAAATAAAAATGTAAATTTTGTCTTGCGGTGTAAATTCCCTATATCAACATAATAAATGTCAATGAATCATACGATGTAAATTTTCATATCTATAAGTTTGATCAACCCAAATCCTAACACAAGCGATAACATGTGATAGCGATAATCAAATTTCTTTGATGATAAATTAAATCAATCCAATCCTAACACAAGCGATAACATATGAGTAGTGACCATTTTATGTCCTTTTAGTTTAAATTGAAAATTATATTAGTCTAATATCAATCCAAAGTGATAACATGTGATAGTGATAAGCATGACATGGTATAAGCATGAAAATCAAATGGATCTATACTAGCTACTCAATCATAGAACAATCATCATCAAACACGACCAAACAAACAAATCTGAATCATACAAAGTAATTAAATAATTTAATTTTATTAAGTTTTAAATAAAGGAACTCTCACCTTGTTTGGATTAGAATAATAATAAATCCAAATAATTTTCAGAATGCTCCAATCAATCCATCAATATTCTTTAATAATAAAGAATTAATAATTAAATAAATTAAATTTAATTAAAAATAAATTCTCACATATCTAATCACTTAAAGTTTCAGATCTAGCATCCTAACATCGCAAAGCAATCCAAATCTATAATCCATAATAACATCCATTATTGATTTTCAACTTCTCATAACGCAAGCATAACAATTAAACTAATTAAATTTAACTTAAAATGAATTCTCACCTTGATTGGATAAGAATTTAAAATGCCAAATAAATTCAGAATTCTCTCTAATCAGTCTTAGCAAAGCCTACTCGTCGCCACGGTCCTGTCGGATCTGAAATTTTCAGATTCGGGGTTCATACGCATTAGCTATCAATGTTTGAATAATTCTGACTTTTAACAACTGATGCAGCAACGCTTAAAAGCGTCGCAAAATCTGAAGCATACCTTATTTTCAGAATTTGTTCAAAACTTTGGATCAAGATATCTCAGGCTACGGTTGACGGTTTTAGGTGTCGTTTGTTGGAGAATGACCGCCTTGGAGAGAGCTATCGGCGCCAGGAATTGGAGGAGGTGCGCACGCACGTGGTGGGCCCGGTTTGCAGCGAACGGCGGCGGCTTCTCGGCCCTGATGGCGGCGCTACGATGCACGAGAGGTGCTGGGACTTGTCAGAGATCGAAGAGCTCGGGAAGAGCTTCGAAACGAGTACTCACACGCTAAATTCCGTTAAGAAATGAGAGAGAAATCAAGGTTTGAAGTTTTGAAGGGTAACGGGTTTTGGTGGCTGCAGAAAATGACGGGAAGAAGACGATGAACAGTGAATTCGGGTTTAAATAATATTATATTAGGTTTACCTAATCATTAGTTAATAATTTAATTAGCCCGTTAAGGCCCGTTTTGGTCCGAACTCCGATTTAGGCCTGCTTACTGTCGTTCTTAAGGTTTTGAGGCCTTCTGAACGCAATGGAACATGTTACTGGACCCAATTCCGAAATTTATTATGAGTTTTGGAATAATTATATTATTTTATTAATATTTTAATGTATACCGTACATGAAAATTCACCGAGGTCACAAATTAACTTCAAAAATTCTCGAAAAATATATTTAGCTATGTTTTGATGCTGTGGACCTATGTCGTTCAATTCTGAGCCCGTATGGATTTTTAATGAATTTTTAAAGTCAAAAATTTGCCCGTTTACACTGAAAAATCAATTATAATTATATTTTAATTCTAAAAATTACCAAAAAATCATTTTTAGCTTTGTTTTGATGATACGAATCCAACAAAATTTATTTCGTTGAATTCTGAGACTTTTTGAAAAATGACTATTTTTAAGGCCAGTATATTTAATATTAAAAATACATTTTTAAACAAATAATTTTCGAAACTCGGAATATATAAGTGTTTACTGTTTTTCAATGCAGAAACATCATTTGGAACTCAATGGAAGTGGTTTCAAGTTGAAACTCCTTTATATGCAAAAAGTAGCATCATTGACTTATGCAAATTACCTAGCGACCTTCTAAAAATTGAATTGGCCATAACTTTTGATTTCCGCTATGAAATTTCGATTTTTCGGATTCGTTGGAAAGATCTTTTTAAATAGATTCCAATATTTTTGGTTTCGCTAAAATCCGTTAAATTTTGCGTCCTGTATGGTCAGTCAAAGTTCAATTTGACTTTTCAAACTACCGCGCTATTTCTAACTCTTTTTATAATCAAAATTAATTTATTCATTCTAACTTCGATTTGAACCAAATTTGTGATCATTATTATTTAAAATAGATTATTCTAAATATCAAAACTCATTTAAAATTACTTAAAATAAATTTTAAATTGGCCCCAAAATTCAGGGTTGTTACATTAATGAACGAACTAGAACACAATATCTTCCTCCCAAATTCAATTAAAATCCATGCACTGCTGGTGAAGGTCTTCAACATAAAAATAGTAGGGAATGATGAGCTCCACTTGTTGAATGGTGGCGACCGTAGCCTGAGCATCGTGGCGGGCGAGATTGCAAGAGGAAGTGGTTGGGTTATTAACAAATTAGGGGCGAACGGAGACAATGAGCGAAGTTTTACTTCTGGCAAACATGGAGGAGGGTCAGCCGCATCTTCTGGTAGCCTCCGATCAATCGGTGGTGAAGTCTATGGCAAGCATGATGAAGAAGAAAAGAAGTTGGGCTCATTTATTGTTGGAAGCAGAAGACAGTTGGACTCGTGAATGAGGCTAAACCAGAAGGAAGTTTGGAAATGTGTTTGAACGTGAAACAAAGGAGTTGGAGTACCTGTGAAGGCTTGAGTTGCATATGGGTTTCTAACGTAGCAGATGGCAAAACCTGAAGTAGGGTTTCAATGAAGGAATAAATGAAGGGGAGTAGACAACATGATGGGGGCATAAACGAAGAAGCATCAGTAATGCAAAACAAAGGAGCAGTTATATTTTTGGAACCAAACAAAAGTAACGTGAAAGAAATAAAAGAGTTTGGGCAACAGTAAGAAACACATGACATCGGTATTGGTAGTAGAACGTGGCATTTGATTGAGTATGGGGGTCAGTACATTTAAATGCAGGAAGTTTAAAGTGGCCGCTGATGTTTGAAGTAGTGCAAAACAAAGAAGGAAGAAGTTAAAGGAGTTGGATAGTTTTGTAAATGAGCAATATAGGAAAAATGGGTTCAACGTGGTGAAGGAGGCTTTAAATATTGAAGAATTTATTTTCAGCAAAGATCCCTTTCCTAATGCTATTTTGTTATTCCTTTATTAAAAGGAAGTGGGTATACCTAATATATTCATTACCGCACATGATATCCACAGGTTTCAAAGATATAAAAAAAGAAGGTTAGGGGACACCAGGGGGATGTGAAGACCAAAGAAAACATGGTGTCGGGATTAGACGAAACAAAGACACCGAAATCATATTGACGAGCATCACATTTTGGAACCGACCTGGACAGTGCAGGAGACAACTGGAGTTTACCATTAAATTTAACAATTGTTTAATTTAACTGTAACCAAACCGTTCAACGAAAGAAATCAGACTGAGTTTAACTCACTCAGTTTACCCACTATATTTATATAAGTCGGGTTTATTTTTTATTTTATTTTGAGGAAGACTGATGTGTAGCGCGCAACTACACAGCCGATTAGACTGAATATAAATAATTATATAACCCAGTTGACAAGCCCAACTGGTAGCGCTAAGTTTTGTACCAAAAGAGTAATAATTATACAATAAGTACTGTGTAATAAACATCACCACAACCCACATCACCACAGCAAAAAGAGAGACAATCCATAGCACAAGAGAAGAAATAAACTGATCATACATTAACCAAAAGCTACGATCATTATATAGCGAAAGATGCCCAACAACTGAAATATTCTTAATGCAAGTCTGGACTAGAATCACCATGATTAGAGCCCACAGATTCCGCTGGACTAGTAGCTGCTGGAAGAGCAAGTGCAAAGCTGGCTGGAGGAGCAGAATGACCTGACCAGGATTTAAAGTAATAAGTTATAAGATTACATAATCCTCTAAAGCTATTCAGTGGTTTATTGAATATCCTAGCATTTCTTTGTTTCCATAAACACCAACAGAAAATTGCAAAGAATGAATCTCTAGCCGCATTTGCGTCAGAAAATTCCCAGTGATCAAAAACAGAATTAATCTCAGGAATAGAGCCAAGTAAAAACGAACTGGTGGCTGCCAAGATAGGAAATGAGTAATCACAATTTAGGAAAAGATGATCAATTGTCTCAACATGAATAGAACAAAGAACACAACTGGAGTCCTCAATCAAGTTAAGTCTATGCAACTTAGCCCTTGTGTTTATTTTACCATGTATCAAACACCAATTGAAGAATAGAATCTTATAGGGTTGATGAACCTTCCAGATTCTCGGAAAAGAAAATAACCTTCCAGAGAAATTAATGAATTTATACAGCGAAGTGACTGAGAAACCTTTTGATGGAGACAAAGCCCAAAAATAACTTTCTTCATTAGAGGAAAGATGAGAGTTTATTAACGGTCTGGATGCAAGAAGTAGTTCATCCAGAACATGCACACTAAAAATAGAAGATGGACACAATGCAGAAGGACCCAAATGCAAAAAATTTGCAACAGTGGAGAGTCCATTAGAAATGTGAGGGAAAAGCATAGGGAAAACCCGATGGAGAGGAATATGACCATGCCAAATATCATACCAAAATAAACAAGAGTCCCCATTACCCACTTTGACTTGAAACAAGCTTTTAATGCGAGGTAAGCATGAAATAACCCTAGACCAGAAAGGAGAAAATTTGATAGGAGGAGAGGAGTGTAAAACAAGATGAGGATTGTTATAATAGTAGAGAGAGAGAATCCAATTCTTCCATAGGAAAGAACCAGGAGTAACAATTCTCCAAAGCCATTTAGATAAAAGAGCCAAATTAAAATCATAAAGGTTAATGATACCCAGACCTCCCTTACTAGTGTGTAAGCAAGAAGTTTGCCAATTAACCAGTTTTTTAACCTTGTTCCCATTCCATAGGAACGTGCTTCTGATTGAATCAATTTTTAAAATTACCCACCTAGGAAATTTATGGATAGACATCCAATAAGTTGGTAATGCTGATAAGACAGCCTTAACCAACACTAAACGACCTGCCGAAGAAAGAGCATTAGCCTTCCATGAAGATAATCTCCTTTCAATTTTTTGAATAAGAGGCATCCAATCCAATTTGTGTAGTTTGGTGGGTCTAAGAGGAATTCCCAAATAGGGAACTTATCGACAGGACAGTTTAAGATGGCTGAGATAGAAGAACGAAGATAATCAGCCTCACCTAACATTATTATCGAGCTCTTAGAGTAATCGATTGACAAGCCAGAGATAATCTCAAAAATATAGAGAACAACTTTGAGACAGAAAATGTGATTTAAATTAGGAGAGGAAAAGATGATTGTATCATCTGCAAATTGAAGGTTAGAAATGGACAGAGAGGAATTAGGCAGATGAATCCTTTCAAAGTAATTGTTGGTTATAACTCTTCTAACCATTTGGTTAAAAACATCAGCAACTAATACAAAAATCAGAGGGGATAAGGGATCTCCTTGCCTCAAGCCTCTACTTGATTTAAATAAACCCCCAATATCACCATTAATTGAAACTGAAGAATGACTTGTTGTAAGAATACCCTCGATCCAATTACACCAACGTTGAGAAAATCCCCTATGTTTAAACATTTGCAGAACAAATTCCCAATTAACAGAGTCAAATGCTTTTGAAAAGTCTAATTTGAGGAGAACACCTGGTATTTTCATATTGTGACAATAAGAGATTACCTCTTGAGTAGTTGCAATGCAATCAGAAATGTTTCGTCCAAGAATAAATGCAGATTGTTCAGCACCTACGAGATCAGCGATGACAGATTGAAGCCGATTTGCGAGAGTTTTAGTCACAATTTTGAAAGTGGTATTAAGCAAACTGAAAGGACGAAAATCAGATAAAGAGTTTGCGCCGCCAAATTTGGGAAGAAGCACAATATTTGCATAATTGAGACGAGATATGAGATTAGGATTTTCATAAAACTCATTGCACATATTTATTATATCATTTTTCACAATAGCCCAAAACGATTTAAAGAAGGAAGGCCCAAACCCATCAGGCCCAAGGGCTTTATCATCATTCATGTCTCTTAACGCAGCCCATACCTCATTTTCAGTGAACGGTTGATCTATACAAATAGAAGCAGGTGAAGGATAGAGAGTACACCAATCAATAAGAGGAATTTCAGAGGATGAACAACCCAGAATGGAGCGATAATAGTTAGAAAAAAGAGAAAGAATATCATCAGGGTTTGAATAAACTTGACCCTCATGGGTTATTTCGAGAATGTGTGATGCTCGTCTTCTTCCATTAGCTATTCTATGAAAGTAAGCTGAATTTCTATCTCCTTCATTTAGCCATTTGGCTTTGGATCTTTGCTTCCATCCAATTTCATCTTGTTTAAACAGTCTGTCCAACTCAGATTCCAGATTATTAAGAGAGTTTAGTTCAACATCATTGAGGGAACGAGATTCCTCCAATATATTGAGATCTAAGATAGCATCTTGGATATTAGAAATACGAGTTCGAATTGAGCCCCAGATTGTTTTAGCCCAAGGTTTTATCGGTTTTCTCAAAGATCTCAATTTAAGAACAATTCTGTGAGTGGCTGATTGGGATTGAATAGGATTATCCCAAACCTTTTGAACAAATTCATTAAAAGATGGTTCAAGTAACCATAATCTCTCAAATCTAAATGGGCGTTTAAAATTAGATAGTGAACCTGAATCAAGTACAACAGGGCAATGATCAGAAATAATGGTAACAAGGCCAGAAGCAAAGGATAATGGGTGAGATTCTTCCCAAGCTTCGTTGAAAAGAAATCTGTCCAGTTTGGCGAGGGATGGATTCATTCTGTTGCTTGACCATGTAAAAGATCTATTGCAAATAGGAGGGTCAAAAAGACAACAATCAAAGATAAAAGAGTTAAAAGCCTCAGAATCAGCTGATAAAGAAAAAGATTTTCTCTCATCAGGATATCTCACAGTATTGAAATCACCCCTATCACCAAAGGTCCTAAAACATTATTTGACATTTGTTTACAATGCTCCCAAATAGCAATTCTTTCATGATAATCCTGAGGACCATAAATATTGGAAAAAAGATATATTGAATTAGTAGCAATATTTTTGAGAGCAACATGAAGAGCAAATTGGGAAGGAAAAGATTGATACAGAGACCACTCAGAATCATTCCATGCAGTAATAAGGCCACCTCTTGTATCAATAGCATTAACATAGGTCCAATCTCCCAAGAAGGAACCTCCAATCAATCTAAAATGATAATTAAATGGCTCAATGAGTTTTGTTTCTTGAAGGAAGAGGATATCTATTTTGAGTGGGGACAAAACTAAATTAATAGCATGACATTTCGAATGGTCCCCCAAACCCCGTACATTCCATGTGACCACTTTCATTGATGTCTATTAATACGCTCTTATTCTAATGCCTGCATGGCTTTATAGTGTGAGTCACGTAAATTTACACCCATGCAGTTTGCTATCTTTTTGTTTGGGTTTATTATTTGTGTGTTATGTTTGTTAATTGTTTGATGGATGCTCTCTCTCTCTCTCTCTCTATATATATATATATATATATATATATATGTGTGTGTGTGTGTGTGTGTGTGTGTGTGTGTGTTTATATGTATACACACACGTATTGAAATGAACTGACTAAATTAAACGTTCGTTTAATTTAGTTTGAACCAACCGTTATTTTTAACGATTATTCCCAAATGAAGTAACTTACCTCATTGGTTACGTTTATAATAATATAAACATATTAAAGTATAATAGGGATGATCGGATTGCTCTGATTTTTTTATTGTTGAATATGACATCTGTTTATTGAATTGAATAATATTATTTTTGATAACGTATTTGGATGTAGGTAAAACAGGTTGGAGTGATCCAACTGGATTTCTCAAATTTATAAAAAAAAATCATATTATCGTTATATAAACTGTATGACCAACCCGACTAAATGATTGATCTGTTTACGGACTGTTGAATCGTAATTCAACGTTTGTTATGATATTAACCAATGGGCAGTAATTGGTTGAGTAATTGGCATCACATGACTTGATAATCAGTCCTTTTAGAAATATGGATTTACCGTCTGGAGAATTGACGGAATCGAAGTTATAAAATTTATTTTGTAACTGAAGATAGATATTTGAAATCTATTGAATTAAAAGGAAAAGTTATTAAAAGGAAATAAATATTTATTATTTTAGTTATAAGTAATTATTAAAGGATTTTATAAGGAAAATTCTTATGTTAATAAGATGTGTAAAGTAAATGAGCAGAACTTAAAGTAATGGTTAAGAATTAGATAAATTTTCCTAAGAAATAATTAAATGAAGTTTTTTAAATTAATTATATTATTAATTATTTTAAAGGGAGTATTAATTGGAATTTATTAACGAGATAAACATGAGTTGGGTTAACTAATTCCATTATTTTAATTGGAATTAGTTATTCGGTTAATTTACGTTTAATTAATCAAATGGAATAGTTAAACCAAAATTAGTTTTAATTTTAATAAGACTTTAAAATGGAAATTTATTATTTATTTAGTTAATAAAGAATTTAAATACTTCTATAGTAGTTGATAATATAGTAAATCATTATTTTAATTAATAATTCAAGTGATTATTATTTAAATGAAATTCATTTAAATAAGTAATCAGGTCCAAAATGGAATATAGTTAAGGCTTGGAAGGAGTTAATGAATGGGTTTATATTAAAAACCCAGTTTTTTATAATTAAGTTATGAAAGGGATTATAAGCGAACACGATGGCTTAAAAATAAACGTTAACTTAATATGTGAATTAAGTGAAAAGAAATGAGGTAAAAAGGGTTTTTATATTGAACCAAAGTCGTAAACATGGTTTATGAAATGAAATGAGAAGTCAAAGCATTGATTTGAATTGGCGATACTTAATAATGATATTAAGTGAATGAATGGAATTGAAACGAGATTTTCAAAGTGGAAAATGGTCGAATGAATTAGAAATGAAACAGTATAGGTTGATAACGAGTTAAGATAAGAATTGGAACCTAACTGTAGATTGGTTGAGTTGAGTGATTTTCTGAATATTAATCTGATGTTGATTTCGGTCTTCGGGGTTGATACTTAGAGAATTATTCACTTACCAATTTACGGTCAGGGACTAATGAAATGTTGAAGTACGTGAATAAGTGATAAGAATGTTTCCAGTTATGAAATAAAGGATTTGAGAATATAATTTGGAATTTCCAAAGTAACAGAAATAAAAGGACTCGTTATATATATATAATAAAGCAGATTTTTGTAATTTTGTTTACAAAGTGATAAGTTGAAATGATTTCCCGATTATATATGACAAGTAATAATGTGGCAAATGTTTGAAAAGGAAAATGGAATATGAAGTTGAGATAAGTATAGTATATTTCCCGAAGTAATAAAATTAAATAGTTTTAAGGATAATCTTATACTAAAATAAGAAGTGAAATGTTATGTTGAAATATCGAAAAGGTTTTTAAACTTGTAAATTAACCATTTGTTTACTTATTTTAATTAAAGAAGCCAAGTGATGCTGAATACTGAATCAGTAAATCTATTTTTATTTTATGATCGAATGATTGTTTATTTGATAGTTAAATAACCGACTATCAAATCTGGCCTATACAATTGTTGGTACGGAAAGACCGGAATCGAATTTATATTCGAAAACCATTCCGACCAGTAAATACGAAAGGTTGAAGATATCATATACTGATTGAGATGGAGTAATTGAAGACCGTGGATATTTATAAAACGTTAGAATTGCTTAAAATCTCGGGTTTAGCGGCCGGAGATATACTGTAATCCTATCGTGGTTGAAATCTACAGATTTGTAAGGACTACTCGTTACCGATCTATAGGGTGATACCTTGGATGTGGTAGGAGAGTGCTTTCGGTTCATCATGTTCCTGAATGACTTGTATGGACGAATGTTTGATAGAGTATTTCTTAAGAATCACGTACGTTGATTTTTACAAACATATTTCTGTTAGTGGCGGAGAAAGGCCTTTCTTTTAGCTTAACGACCGGAGTATGGTTGTGGACATCAGTTAGTGATTTGGCGGATCTGACAATGTGACATTCAAAGTAAATGGTGATATGATGTTATAAAGGTAGTGTTAAACCTCAAGCCTCTTCAGTGGGGAAATGACAAAAATCGGGCAGGTAGCATGGCTAAGTGGGTAGCTCCCAAGTAAGGTGTATAATCACCTATCTAGAGAGAAAATCTATTTCATTCTTTAATCTATATCGATGTTGTCCCTTATCAGGAAACGGTGGGTCGCACCCAACCGTTAGTGATATACATTCGATACACACAAGCGAAACGAGTGTTCGGTTATGTGTGGTCGAGTTGCAAGATGTTCTTGTGGAACCCAGTGTATTCGCCTCTAGAGATACACTATCGGAAGGTGGTTCCATACCTTATCATAGTTGGAAATCCAATCTCCAATAAAAGCCCGCGGTTTTTGATTATATACAATATATGTGGAACGTTATATGCAACCGTTCCGCTAGATTGATATTTATTTGTGTTTAGACACTATTATAATATCAGAATAAACTATAATTTCAAAAAGAAATGGTTTGACTTAAAAATCAAGTTGGGTGGTACTATAAACTTCATGTGTTTTCTCACGTTGGTTTACCAGACTGATCCGGTGTTTTGTAAATGCTCGGGTTAAACCGGGTTATACAGGTTCAGGTTATCAGATTCTGTGAAGTCCGAAGACAAGCTGAAGGTGTTCAGACAATTGATATCTAGTAATTTTTCCACTGTGTGTTGTATATGAGGACAGATTATTATTACTGTCCATATGTATTGTTGTACTCTAAGTATTATAAGTTTTTATTTCAAAGCTCTCAATAAAGTTTTTTTTCTATTATATTTTATTCCACTGCGATGTGAGACTCTGATGTGGTTGTATTCTTCTTCTTCTTCTATTCTATTTTTTCTTTCCTTCTTATCTCACCCTCTATTTTCTTTCATTAACTATCAAATGTTTTCGATACTTGAGTTCTGGCAAGTAATACGTGTTAGGTATTATTGTTGGAATTCAGGCATTGTATTCCCCGGGTCGTTACAGTATAGCCTTACCCAAATTATAATACTGACTAACCAGTATTCAAAGCTATCATATCTCTGCCACAAGTTTAACCTGCGAGTATGTAATGAAGAGAGGGTCAGAACACAATTTCTGGTGACTAGATTTATACTACACATTTTGGATAACCCTACATATACCGTTCAATTACATTTTTCTTATTTATTAGGTTACTTGGGTTAACAACACTCAAGGCTCACACAAACGTCGTATCCATTTACTCCCCAGTGGATTAACCTAATACTGTATATATGTAGCTACCCCCCAATATTAAGGTACACCCCATGGTACCTCACTCGCACGGTCTCCGCCATAACACTATAGAAATATACACAGTCCCTCATCCTACGCCGTAGTGACTTATGGACCTCTATATAGCAACGCTATGTCCTGTATAGAATTGCCATAGCTATGCTACGTAAGCGTACAAACTGCCACCTTTGATTGAATCAGATCACAAAGTAATGCCCTATAGTCTACGATACACCACCCAGAGCAAACACGCATGTATCTAGACTTTCCCACGCACGTGTCATCAATCGTACTCGATGCCTTAACCGCACATATCCTTTACTGTGCACCGAGTCCCGTGGCAGGGTTGTACAAGAAACATGGAACTCGATCGGGGGCTTTTTAGATATCTGTATACATAGATTCTAAAGTCTACATTTTCAGTGGCTATGGTCCTACCTAACCCCTTCCTCAACTAATGAAAGTCGAATAAGATTAAGAACTAATGACCTGGCCCAAGAGCAAACAACAAATCCTAATTGGCATGTCCCTCACCCATAGCCTAGGTAGCTAAAGGTATATGGTTTGTTGGTTTAGCTCTCCGCCTTTCCGCATCGTGCATCACGTATCAAGCTGACTGTCGATGGTAGGAACCCGACGACTTTGCTATCTAATGGTTAGACCTGTCAGTACACAAGAGTGGTCATAACCTAGCACAGTCAAGCAACGGGATCATCGAATCACCTATGCCACCCTACAATCTTCTGTTTCCCACTATCATGGCAATCAAGGCATACTCACCAGGTAGAGACACGCAGACCTAACCTCTATGAGCACAGTAGGACGTTGTCACAACACCGAGGACTACCAGGAGTACCCTCACGTCCCAAGAAGTCACATGCTTCCTCTTCCAGTCCTTCGGAGCCATTAGAATATCAACAGAATAATAGAAAAGTCAGATGGACATGCACTCTCCTCATGCCTCATGACACTACGATGATCTACCCCGTCGGGTTATTCACCTTCAAACGTACGGACTGATCCAAGCGCCTCGGTTTAATGCGTTATTAGACCCTATGTATAAACATTCAATTATGCGCTTTCTCTACCTCATCAGGTTTCCCTTTAACTTGGTTATTTCCAATTATATTAACTTATTATTCAAGTTACCAAGTTCTATTTGTGCCCCTTATATCTCTAAGGAATGGGCCTCTCTTGCTTATTAATTTTGGTTACAAAACTTAACCCTTTTACATTCATTAATTAGCCCATAACATGTTATTCTCTAGATTGCAATCCAAGGTTTGTAATCTACATTCTTTTTATATTATTCATTGTCGATTTCATAGTTACAATACCAAGTTCTACTTAATATGTAATTAAGTATATCTCAATTCACATGTTTCCTGTTTAAAATGCATTATTATTTATAATTAAATATAACTAATTTCATCCTATATATTCACCTTGTTCTTTCTTACTTAATCATAATTCCATCTTACATTCTCACTACAACTTGCCGTTGTTTACTTATTAACTTAGTTCTCTTAACTAAGGTTTACTAATAAGTTTCCTTTCCATTTTATCATAACTTGTGTTATAATTTCCACTTGTCCCTAGGACAAGCTTTTAACATTGTTATTCCTATCAGCAGATTTTAGATTCTCAAGTTTAAAAATTACTTAATTTATAATTAAGTACGACTTATTTCATTTCATAAGTTTTCCCCTTTTTCTCTACTCATTACGAACAACAAGTTTTCCCAAATTTATTGATCACTTAATTTATAATTAAGAACAACTTATTTCATTACATATGTTATCTCATTTTCCTTATTTTTTTATTATAACCTATATTATAATTTTCACTTGTCCCTAGGACAAGCTTACCTTTTATATAACATTCTCATTAATGTAATTAATTATAATAGGTTATTATCATTCCTCGTTCATTCCACTTCTTTTATTGTTGTAACTTTCATTCATTTCCGCTCATTTCCATTAATCATAATTAGTGCCATTTATTTCTATCCTTTTATATACATATATTCATAT
The DNA here is from genome assembly GCA_030737875.1 of Allium sativum. Taxonomy (NCBI): domain Eukaryota; kingdom Viridiplantae; phylum Streptophyta; class Magnoliopsida; order Asparagales; family Amaryllidaceae; genus Allium; species Allium sativum. The sequence goes on along the minus strand of JASFAX010007011.1, from coordinate 6,551 downwards.
ATATGTTTATGCACTAGACCTCTCACATTAAATTAACAACTTGTGGACGCTGGATTTGTCTGGCGGTTCCGGTCAGACTTCTACCACAAGTTGAATTTGACCTCGTGTCTTAGCATCGTTACATGTATATTTATGCACTAGACACCTCTAATTAAATTAACAACTTGTGGATGTTGGATTTGCTGGGTGATTCCGGGCAGACTTCTACCATTAGTTGGATTTAACCTCGTGTCTAGGTGCAGTTATAGTTTTCTATTTTCTGTAAATTTAGGCATACACATTCTTTCCAAATCTTACTGTAACTATTTTTACATGTCACACCTAATATCATATTAAGTTCGTTTCTATGTCGCATGTTCTTCCTAACATGTAATTATCTTCATTCTAAAATAACATGTAACTATCAATCATGTAATTATTCTAATCTAACAGCTTGACATGTAATTATTCCAATCTTACAATTAAGGGTTCCAGTACATAATATGTCACATATTAACATGTAATTATCCCAGTTTCACTACAACTTAACTTGCAGCATCCTATTAACAAGTTATTAAAACATGTATGTATACAATTGTAATTGTTTCCACATATTCTAACAAGTTTGTATATTTCCACATATTAACATCTTAATATATTAACGTTTCAATCATATTAACATTTCAACATATTAATATTTCAATATATCATGTCAACATTTCAACAGATTTACACATTTTAGCAGGTTTACATTTCAACAAATTTACTATGCATATTAACATTTCATCATTTTAACATTCTAGCAGATTTACATTTTAATAGATTAATCATTCTAGTAGATTTACATTGCATATGTAACACCCCGTATTTTCTGTGAACGTATAAGTAACAAATCAGAGGATAATTAATTTTTAAATTAAGAATCAAGGGAAACGGGTTACGCCATTGCGTTCATCTCGGAATTCTGCTTGGAAACGAGTCCGAGTTTGCAAGAATCGGAGTCCGTATGAGGGAGATATGACCCTCCGAAGTTTTAGGAATTTTCAGAATCGAAAACAGCTCGAAATTCGAATTCAAACCCAGAAGCGGGCTGGGCGGGAAATTTCCCGCCTAGGACCCAGGTCGACTGGGGAGTCGACTGGGCAGTCGACCCCCCACCGACCAGGTAGACTGGGGAGTCGACTGGGCAGTCGACCCCCCCCCCCCGACCAGGTCGACTGGGCAGTCGACCTGGTGGTCGACCAAGTCCCCGAACCTGGTTTTGGGCCTGGGTGCATTCTTATGTATCTGGTCTCTTTTTCTTCCTAGATTCATCTGCCTAAACCTATTTAAACAGCCCCAAACCTAGCCTTCTCTACACACAATTCTATTCTGTTTCTACTCTGCCTCTGTTCTAAAAAAAATGGCGTAGCTACTCTGTTGGAATCAAAACTAGAAGCTAATCAACATCAACCTAAGCAACTCAATTCAAGCATGAAACTTCAACAACGGTTAAAGAAGATCAACTAACATCGCTACAACTATCTTTCTTTTAGAATCCAATCAAGGCAAGTGCAGTTATTTTCCGATATAAACTTTAATCATAATTGTGACATGATTGTAAATCTGAATTTGAGACTGTGTATGTTCTGTTCTGATCTATTTTATTCTGTATCTCTTCTTCTTTCTGTTCTATAGCCAGGCTACTACGAGCCTGCGCCAATCTCCTAAGAGATTAACGCACGAACGCTAAAATGTTTGGGACAAATAATGAATGTGGCATAATTGGACATGGCTAATCTGTGAATGATTTAAGAAAAAGGACATAGGTTGTAAACTAGATTTAGATCTATGCATATTATGTGAATTGGAAGAAGAGGAACCATGGTATGTTAACATGTGACTTGAGACATTGGACATAACGCATATTTTGAATTAAGATCTGTTATAACTAGATTGTTGGGCATATTGTTTATATAACAATTCATGATTTGAAAGAGAATATGACTTAGGTGTGAAGATCTATATTAAGATTTGATAACTATCAAATGTGAATAACACCTAAGTAGGATATTTTTGAATATATGACATGCATTGAAATCGATGGCTATATTTGATATAATTTATATGTGAATCTTTTGTACTAGGCAAGTTGAACTAAATTGGGACATGTAAATTATGACCATAATCTGTGACATGTAAATTCAATGCAAACGTGGGGTATATGATCATAGTGTGAATCATGACAACTATTTAGGCATGCAAACTTAGGCCAAATTTATAATTAGGCAAGATATGTTTGTGAAGCTTTAAGGAATGATTAAATCTGTTATATTTGCCTAATCTGCTAGTTCTGCTATATTTTCCTAATCTGCTAGTTCTGTTATATCGCCTAATCTGCTAGTTCTGTTATATTGCTTAATCTGCTAGTTCTGCTCTACTGCCTAGTCTGCTAGATCTGTTCATCTGCCAAATCTGTCATCTGCTAAGTCTGTTGAAAATGCCAAATCTGCTAAACTAAATCTGTTGAGATGCCTAAACTGCTAAATCTGTTGAGATGCCTAATCTGTTATCTTCTAGTTTGCTTAATCTGCTAAATCCGTTAAGTCGCCTAATCTGCGAAATCTGTTATCTGCTATATCTGTTGAGTAGATATATTTAGTCTGTTATTGACATAATCTGAATTGGCTATAGTTATGAATACTTGACATGAATATTAGGCATGGGCAAAAATGGTAAATTATTAATTAATTGGCCGCAAAGATGAACATAGCTAACTTGAGGTTAGAATGAGTTTGCGGCGTAATCCTGCCCGGAACCGCCCGGCACATCGAGTGGCCGCAAACAATAGGTTCTAATGTGAGAAGTTAGTCATAATATGCTTAGACACAAGGTTAGGTCTGGCTTGTGGCAGAAGTCTGCCCGGAACCGCCCGGCCCATCCAGCGGCCACAAGCTAGCGACCTAATGTGAGAGGTCTGTGCATTAATAATTAATTAATGCAAATCTGAGATAAAAATGATGTCTAAATCGTGTTGGGTGGATAGGGTTAAACCAACTAGATTGATGAAATTAATAAACCCGTTTCATGAATCTGTAGGCCCAATACAAAGTTAGACAATCTCTAAGTCTGTTAATATGTAATCGGTTAATCTGTAAGTCTATTAATCTGTAACCGGTTAATCTGTAAGTCTGTTAATCTATAATCGGTTAATCTATAAGTCTGTTAATCTGTAACCGGTTAATCTGTAAGTTTGTTAAATCTGTATATCTGATCCGTTGGTCTGAAAACTTGTCTAATCTGTGAACTGATTGATCTGAATTCTGTATGTCTGAACTTGTAAACAAGTTAATCTGAAATCTGTTAGTCTGGGGACACAAGGTTAGGAGGGAAATTACTTGTGTCATCTGTTGTTTGGGACCCATATTAGTCAGTAACCCTTTCTGGTATCAAAACTTTGACCCAACAGTAGGTAGGGTCCGGGCACGCTTACTGAACTAATTATAAGCGGTTCATTCTGATAATGGCGAGGGGTGCTGATGGTGCGTTCCAACCGGGTCATGTGCGTGCATGGATCCCGGTCTGCCTCTGAGGATGTAAGACGCCGTGACATCTGTAAATAGGTCTGTGCCAATTGGTTGTCACTTTAGGGAGTGATACACCCTACTGTGGGGCCGACACAGGGTATTTATGTATTAGGGAGCCAATCGCTTGGGGTAGGGTTTTAGGGTACACTAAGTTCTGTCTGTTTCTGTTAGTACCGTCTGTTTCTGTTGGGTGGCAACACCCGTCTGTTTCTGCGTGGTACCGTCTGTTCGGGTGGTAAAGGCCCATTTACTAGTGTACACCTAATTCTACATTCTGTTTCTGTAGGGATTAATCTGTTTCTGTTTCTGTACCTTCTGTTGGGGTGGTAAAGGCCCATTATTAGCATTCTGTTTCTGTCTGTTTCTGTTGGGGTGGTAAAGGCCCATTACTAGCATTCTCTTCTGTGGAAATTATTCTGTACCCATTTCTGTTTCAGTTTAGACATTAGGGTGACACCTAATTCTGTTATACTTGTATTAGTGCAGAGAAGTGTAAAGCAATAGCTTATATCATTCTGTTCTTCTGTTATATCTGCTACACCTGTTACGGTTATCTATCATCCAGTTTTACTTTCATGTCATGTTATTATTATCTGTTCATAAATGAAAATCACTTGACTTGCCAGACTTTTTGTCTGACCCTTGTTGTTTCGCCTCCTTTCTTCCGTTCCCCCCTGTAACACCCCACGTCCATTAATGTCACTCACAAAGGGAATGCATTAACTTCTATGGAGGTTTTAGGTGAATATAGAACAATAAAATTTCAACAAGACAGATATAAAATAGTACTTGGAAATTTAAAAACTTTATTTCAATTGCAGCAGAAGTAAAAACATGTTTGATTACATCATAACACCATAATCAAAGTCAAGTACAATATCTATCTTGATAAAACAAGTACATAATCCCATTACATAAATAGCCATTAAAAAGAAAGATAACAAGCTGGACTTTACTTCAGCAGTCCAAGCTTTCCAAGAGATAAGCAATCCAATCAGACTCCACTGGAACTTGGCCCAACCTGAGGACCTGAAGGGAGAAAAAGATGAAAAAGAGGGGGGGTCAGACATAAAGTCTGGCGAGTATGATAACTCTACAATACTATTATCAAAATAACTGGACTAAGGCATAAGCTGGAAAACAAGGAAATGTCTATGAAAGAGCAGATTAAGGACATAGACAATCGCTAAAGGAAACGTTATAGGCGCTCCTAAATACTAAAGGATAAACACTATACTACACCACACCAGTCACCCTAAAGATTGATTCAACTTAGCTTCACTTAGAAACTTTCTTAATGGCTTTACGTACTCCTAGCTGACTACATAGGTGCCGCCTGCCCCTATCTCCACTAGGTGTACCCCACTTTCCATTTTTCGATCGGCTCCCTACTCGTAGATACCCGTGCTGGCCCCACAGTGGGGTGTATCATTCCCGTAAAGTGGCAACCCGATATAACGGAGATGCACGGCTTATCCCTACACGATGCAACAACGTCTTACATACCAGCCCGGGTCCACACACGCATATGAAACCCGTTGGACTTGCGTTGCCACCGCTCCCTGTTTTGGCCTCTTATAGTAAAACCCAGTATGCGTGTCCCGTCCTCGACTTGGGTCGAGCCCACAAAGATACGTTTTGGGATACTGGTTGAAATGGGCCCCCATTATTTCCCACAAGCATTCCACCTAAGCTTGTCCCATTAGTCCATCCACTTAACCCACTTAGTCATGTTCATTTACATGTGTATTTGGTTAAGTCTAATCGTATTTCAAATGCCTCTAAAGGCAACCACTAGATTCCTCGTGCCACCCAAGGCACCTACTTAACCCCCATGTCCCACCTTACATGATTATCTGGCTAAGTATTTCTTAATTCATTAAGGCCATAACCTCATAAAGACCTCTCACATTAGACTGGCATTTATGGCAGCTGGATTTGCCGCACTGGTCCGGGCAGCCTTACACCATAAAAGAGTCTAACCTCGTGTCTTTACAACTATTATGCTTTAGTTTGGGCCTAGGACCTCTCACATTGGGCCGACATTTGTGACTACTGGATTTGTCGGGCGGGTCCGGGCAGGTTTACGTCACAAACGGGTCCAACCTCGTGTCCTAAGCATTGATTATTATTAATAATCCACTTTCCCCAATTTTAATAATTCCCTACTTGAATTATTAATTAATTCCAAATTTAACAATGTCCATAATTGACTCAATTATGGACATCCATTTAAGGCATGCAAAATCATATCAATTGCACCCCAATTTATTAATTTCCTAATATTACCCATACCCCACGTTTGAACGTTTATTCGCAAAATGTATGCTAGACCCGATTAGTCTAACTCATAGCATAAAAGAAAATATTCACAACAACAACATATATATGTGACTAAATAAATCATAACAAGGGGTAAAACTTGCATACATTACAACTTGCATAAGGTTATACATGTCATGGATCTAAGGGTGTCAACTTATTCATAATTCACATAATATGATTTTGATCAAATTTCATAAACTTGTATAGGACATGTGTGAATCAACATCATTAACAATATGGTTTTATATGGGTACACCTAACTCAATAGGCAAATTCCCAAAAATCAAAATTCATTTAATCATAGATTCATGTATATGGGTACACCTAACTTAATAGGCAAATTCCCATATTCAAGATCCAATTAATTTGTAGATTCATGTATATGGGTACACCTAACCCAATAGGCAAATTCCCATAATCAAGATCTATTATAAAAAAACATAAACTTTAAACATGATCCAATTCGCATAAATACTAACATCATGATTTTACAACTTGTATGATTCAACACAACTTAACATGACATCATTATCATATAACATAAGTATTTCAACATATGTGATAATATGAGATCTACAACATATATAAGATTTGCAACATAGCATATCATAATTTGCAACATAGCATGATATGATTTACAACATAGCATAGCATGATTAATCACATATGACATAGCATAGG